>JANHFN010045102.1:0-11772 GCA_032468175.1 Toxicocalamus goodenoughensis
TAGAGAGACAAGGGGGTAAAAAGGGGAGGGAGAAGATGAGAGGGAAGAAAGAAAGGAAAAGAAGTTATAAAGGACAGGAGCAAAATATAGAGAAACGGCCTATTTAGAGATAATAGGTGAAAACTTAATGGAAAAAGGGATTCTGTATGCTCAGAAAGGATGCATATGAAAGAACATATGGAAAATGCTTGAATAAAAACAATTGCTTGACAATGTAGTGCTAGTCTGGAAGTAAGCCCATTAAACACAATAGGACTACAATGCAAAGGTGGTATTCAGCAGGTTCTGACCAGTTCTGGAGAACCAGTAGAAAAAAATTTGAGTAGTTCAGAGAACCAGCAAATACCACCTCTGACTAGAGATTTTACAGTATCCTTGCCCTATCACGCCCACCAAGCCAAGCCCACAGAACCAGTAGTAAAAATTTTTGAATCCCACCACTGCTACAATTTGAACTGTCATATATATGATTCTATGTAATAAGATAGTATTGTAACATCATATTTAGAATTATTTAAGCTGAACAGAGACGAAACAAAATTGTATCAATAAAGCACTAAATTTGTGGCTTGCAGCAGATTCTAAGAAAACATCTTTGAAACCTAAATAATTTCATTTCAAATATCTCTCTGTACTTTTCTTTATCTCTAGATTCAAACTGACAATTTACTTCATGTCTAGAAGTTGTCATTTTTCCATTGTAATACATTAAAATATTACAGTATTGGACTGAATAACTGGGGAAAGGCTATTAAGAAGTAACAGCATTCTCCTGGCGCTAATTTCCCATTGATCAAAATGTTCAAATTCAAAGTTATTTTATAACTAATCTTTCTCTGAAAGGCATTTATAAAATAAAAATAGTGTTTCAACTAAATAATTAATAAACCAACAACAGAAAATACAAAACAAAGCAAAAGCACCAAAGGGGACAGACTGTATAATTCCTTTTTCCAAAAAAAACCAAAACAGTTTGAAGCAAATGTTATCCTAGAAATTCCCAAAGAAGTAAGCCCATCTTCAGTTATCATTTAAATAAAACATTGGGGAGCCAGCCATACTGATGAAAGAGAGACTTTTATCATCAAGGATTATCAATTTTAAAAAATCCAAATTTATAAATATCACAAAGCAAAACAGATCAATCAGTAGGATCCTAAGAAGAGGTTCGAAGCACATGAATTTGAAAGCATGAGGAAAAATACTATTCAAGATAGCTGGGGATGATGTGTTTTAGGACTATATAAATTAAAGTTAATATCTTGAACTAGATTTAGTCAGTTCCATGATTTGGAATATTTCAATCTTATATTCTGTATTTGACTAGGTTGGATGTGTGATATACTATTTTGTGCAATGTATTAATCTTCAATACTACAATTTTGTTCAATAAACCTGTGTTAACTCTTACTAGGATTTTTAAAAAAAAAAATAGTGACAAGACAGCGACACACTTTCTAATATATACTTTCTAGAATTTTGCAGACATTAAAATATAAATGCTGTTGTAACATACCATAGTGTCTAAACTCCCTTCAAGAAAAATAAAATTTTAAGCCAACTTTGCTTATGATGACTATTCATGTAGGGTTCTTTGGAATGCCACATAATTTGGTTTGTCATTTTACTTTCTTCTATGATGTTTTTCAGTTTTCTACTACCCTATAACCAAAAATCCTTTAAAAATCTCCTATTCAAGTTCAATACCCAATATCCAAGAACCTTCTCCAGGTCAGAACAAAGAAGCTTCTTGAATGAAAATGAAACTTTTTCAGTTGCCTTTTCAAAAAAAAAAAAACCTTTGGGACATCCATGACTTGGATGATTCAGAATCTCTACAGATTCCTATTCAAGTAATAATCAGGTACAATTGTCCTTATTTATTGTTTTTTTGTTTATGTCAACCAAAATTGATTCAAAATATTTCACAAGTGTTAGATCGTCATCATAATTGTTATTGTCATCATCACTATATAAAGTAAAACTTGTAAATATGAATATAGAAAAACATTGTAAATTTCAAAATATAGGAAATATAATCAGATTCTCCTTTTTTAAAATATTTGAGCTGAATGCTATATAAATGCCATGCTATTTGCAATAAAAATGAAATAAAATTATCGACCAAGACCAACAAATATAATAGTATATAATAACTTTCCTTAATTTTAAGTATTTAGCTTTATTTTCATACCAGCTTAGGAGACATTGGTCTTAAGAGCATAATAGAATCAAAGTTTTTACCATCCACATAAAACTCAACCAAACATTTTTAGAAATACTTATATAAACAAGGCATTAGTAAATTGTATCATACTTTCAGATAAATTATATTCTTCTTCTCTTCAAAATATGCAATTGTTGAACCAGGATCTCTTATATTTGTGTGGCTAATATTACTATTTCATTTTTATATGACCTGAACAATGAGATTCAAATACCAGCCAGTGATCTTGTTTATGGATGTCATATTTATTATAATTCATTCTTGTGCTGTGCCCACCATTCTATATTATTATCCAATTTCATTGCCTCATTATCATTCTTCTCCCTTTTTCTTTATTGCAATGAAGTAATTTGTAAACGACATTGTGTTTAATGCAGTTAAATTAGAAAATCCTTAGGAACAAATCAGAGTCATAAAGACAAAACCTTTTTATGAAGCATTTCTTGTATTTAATTGATTGTTATTGATTTCAGAAGAAGTTCTTTAAAGAGACTAGCAGATAAATGATGAAGAAGCAATTCTGCCATATTTCACAATATTCATTGAAGAGAATATGACACTGGGTTAAACTGTGGAAACCTTGGTCCTCTTTTTAAGCTTAATTATTTACTTGCTATTTTGTCACCAGACTAGGTGCTAGTGAGTGTAGAGTTTGCTCATTTATATACAGCCTGTTGCCCTGCTCTTCATTTTGGAAGAATGGTCTTATCTTGGGCAGGTCCTTGATTAGGATACTGATTTCTGCTTGCGCATTTGTCCAGTGTTAATCTTTGCTTACAACGTTAGCTACTATAGGGAATGTGTTTTGGTCATTTTGTTTTCTTATTAGCTCTTTTATTTAAATAAAAGTATAAATAAAAGTATAAATGTGACTTATCTGTATATGTCTAGTGATGACTGATTTGAGTGCCAAGCTTCCAGAAGTTCCCTTGGATTTTTGGATTTAGTTTGGACTAAAATGGTCTGGGATTTAACAGAATTACAGAGTTGGAAGGGACCTTGGAGGTCCCATACCATTTCAGACAAATGGTTGTCCAATCTCTTCTTAAAAATCTCCAGTGTTGGAGCATTCACAGCTTCTGAAGGCAAGCTGTTCCATTCTGTCAGGAAATTTGTACTTAGTTCTAGGTTGCATATCTCCTTGATTAGTTTCCATTCATTGCTTCTTGTTCTATCTTCAGGTGAGTTTGGTCTAGGATCACTAACACTAATGATGTTACCTAACAGAGTACTGAAACATCTGCAAATAGACAACCATGTTCAGAAAGCACTAAGGACTCCACATATCTCACAATGCAGTATTATTTTTATTATTTTATACAATAGCTGAATTGCAGATGATCTACATTGGAGAATCACCACATGGTAAACACAGATAAGACATGTTTATGGGAGTTAATAATATTATAGGATACAAGATTTTGTATCCAGTTGATGGATACAATAACTGTGCTTTCTAACACATCTTTTAATGTCATATTGGTATTAACTCTAATTCGCTACAAATCATATTCAGAGACTTAATTATTTTATTGCTGAATGAAACAGTAGAAAATTCAGAATTGTCTACTATGTTCAAAATATTCTGTTTTTAGAATTATATACACAAATATTATTTGGTAGTTGGTGTCTTTTTTTTCTTATACATCCCATCCTGTCCAAGCTTAGTTTCAAATATTTGATTTCTTATATGTAATGGTTTCCCTTTTTTTTTTTGCTTACTAAGATATGATACAATTTACCTTACTTCTATTCATGGATGTTTTTTAGCTTTTGAATCTTCTTAGGCCATTGATTGTATTGAATTATATCTGATTACAGCTTGACAACAGTCAACCTACATCATATTCTTTCATGGCATCATTTATTCCACAATCTTTCCTCCATTTTTATAGTAAATCCTCCAAAGAAGGAGGAAAAAAGAATCAAGACATTGTAAGAAAGTAAGTTAAGTTTATTAAAAATACGAGGAGTTACTATTTAATGAACAATCTGGACTCAACCAGGAAAGAATAATATTTTCAGGATAACTGTTTCAATCCTGATAGTAATTATCCACATATGTAATAGAGCAGTTAGCTATTTTATTGCATGTAGGGTGAAGCTGTTACAGCAAGTTGATTGCTTAAATGTAAAGTGAAAACAATAATGTTGTTTCTTTTCCCTATCTGTCCTACATTTTAATAGATATTTTGTCATTCACTTTTCAGCTTTAGAGCAAGGTGATTATTAGTTGGTATAAACAACTATTATGAGAAAATGACAATCTATCACCCTCAAATATTCCATTTGCTAAATATTAGATTTGAAGAATATTGTTTTCATGAACACCTACAAAAAAAATTGAATGGGCACCATGAGTTGCCCACATAGCCAGCATATAGGATAAATATTATAGAATTTTCATTTTATACTGTGAATTAATAAATATCTGTGAACGTACCATAGAATAGGCAAAAGTGTTGTGGTTATGAACATTTGTTCAATATTGAGAAGTTAAAGTTTAGTTTCAGAAACTTCAATAAAGGTTTATAAGGTTGATTTGTTTGATCAAAAGATTTAAAAGTTATTTTAAAAGTTCAGAGGTTAAAAAAAACAGAAATAAAAAGGAATTGTAATTTTTTCACTGATTAGTAACTGCTATAATGTGAAAAGTGTTATTTGATTACTCAGGACCTCCTTTCAGATATTTATGTAGCAAAAATTGTTTTTTTATTTATGAGTTTTGGATATATTTAAAATCTGAATACAATATTCATATCCATATTAAGCATGGAAATTTCAATGGCCTTAACTGACAATTCTCTGTCAGGTGAGAATAAAGTTCAGAAGTATTATGAGTTTTTTTTTCTGTGCTATCTGTACCCTAGAATCTGATTTACTGTCAGTCAAGGCAAATTGGGACCAGATAAGATCAATGGGAATTGGGGGGGGAACCTAGATTTAGGTCTCTTTTGGGAGTGTAGACTAATGATGCATCTGACCCCACCTTTGGACTTTGCCTGGTCAACAATTGGTCATCTTCTATATTACCTGGCTTTTTTTAGGCTGTCTATACAGCTTTGAGGGTAACTTTAAATCATGTTCCCTGATCAAATTGAATGAAATGTATAAGAAATATTTGAAATATGCATTACTGAGTGTGACAAAAGATATTTGGATGGTAATGAAAAATGTTAATGCACAAAGCAGAAGAAGCAGAAAAGTTTGGCATATTTGGCATCATAGTTTCATGCATGAGAATTACTATTGTTTGTCTTGTGCCATCATTCTTCTGCGGTCATGTTTTCAGATATTTCTTGCATAGCAAGTGCTACACAATTTATTTTTCCAATGAGACTCGGCAGGCTTTTATGCTTTGCTCTGTTTTATTCCATTGCATTGTCCTTCTAAAATTTCTGAGGAGCATTAAAATTTTCTTTTACTTTTACTGGAAAGTGGCTGCATTATTATTGTTAATCATCTTCATAATCAAACATTCAGTCTGTTTGGAACATTTCTATGTGTAAGTTTTGCCTCTACATTGATTAACTATAAAAAAAAATCAGATGAAGTCAAATGCATGGAAGCTCTCTATTAACGCACGTTTTCCACTTTCCAATGTACCCAACAGTCCTGGAATTTCTAAATTGGCAACTAGCTAAATGGCTGCTTCTATTTCTAAAATTATATTCTAAATATTTGCCTTTGTAAAATAAATTTCTATACATTTCTTGAGACAAAACATATGTTAGAATTTGCAGTAAATATTTTTATATAAAGATTTTTATTGCAAAAACTCAATATTTTACAATCTCAAAGGCATAGTTAAAGATTGTTGGAAATACTAATTAGTATGTAGATGTTAGAAGTATGATGTGTAATTTTATCAAACTGGGCTTATTTTTCAAATCATGAAATATCTTGTTTTTGCACATGCTGATGTCTGATAGTTCTCCAGAAATTTTAACAAGTTATGCTCTCAGTTCAGCCTAAAACTTAATAAAGGCAAAAATGAAATTTAACTACTGAACTGCAAGTTTTTCCCAAATTGTACAGGAAGAACGAAAATTGCTTGCCTCTTATCTGAAATATGCAATTAGGAATTTTGGAGATGGCTCTTTAAAAAAGGAAGGATTCCTTTACTTTCTGTTTGAGTTACAGAAAGAAATCCTGATATAGTAGCTATTCAATTCTATTCATTAGCTGTTTCATCAACAATTTAAAAGCCATTATAGCTGCAGATGCCAAGAAATATTTCTCTTCTACAAGCTAAAATGCTAACTAAAAATAAAATAAAATAATGAAGTATAGTAACATTTATATGATGTGACTTTAAAATAATATATTTAATTCTTTTAGGAACTAAAAGGGTCCCACTACATAGTTGTCTTATTGGTGAGGAAGTACATTAACATTATTAGGTGTACTTAACACAGTGGGCAAAAAAATATATTTTACATCTTTTTAAAAATAATCCATCATAGCAATAGGATTTTAAAGTAAAATAACTATAATATTAAATAGTCTGATCAATAACTGTTTCCTGTAATTTTCAGCTGACTATGGGACAGCAGAACTGTTAACAACATACCAGGTGGGCCTTGCTAACAAGTTATCCATGATAATTTTAGATGGAGTTGTTTACAAAGTATTTGAAAGCAGGACAAGTAACAATGGATGGAAACTAATCAAGGAGAGATCCAGTTTAGAACAAAGGAGGAATTTCCTGATAGTTAGAACAATTAATCAATAGAACAACTTGCCTTCAGAGGTTTTGGGGGTGCGCCAATACTGGATGTTTTAAAGAAGAGATTGGAAAACTACTTGTCTGAAATGGTGTAGGGTTTCCTGATTGAGCAGGGGATTGGATTAGAAGACTACCAAGGTCTCTTACAACTCTGATATTTAAGTCTAAATTAGTTTAAACTTAAAAAGTTTTTCTTTCTTTCTTATGTACATATGACTTCACAAGGCCTCCTAGTGGCTTACAACTTCCTGTATAAAAGTCAATTAAGGTAAACACATTAGAGAAGGAGGAACTGATGAATTGGTTAGACAATCCACTTACTCAGTGTCTCATTTTATTCTACAGTATTTTATTTGTTATATTCATTTTTTTTAATTTTACTTTTGCTCTCTGAAGATAATTAGTCATAACATCCTCAGCATCTTGGAGTTTAATTCAAACCCCTGAAGAAAAGAAGACAGACGGGTGAAAAGGAAAGAAAAATGTAATGGATGAAATCCACGCTGTTACACTCTACATGAGCCATCAAACCACACACAAATTGACAAGTATGTGCTGGAGAAGAAATATTTAAGTAAATTATCAAAAAATCCTATCTACTCCATTTATAGCTCAAATAGATGTGACACTGAATTGGGATTTGGAAACTGAATTTGAAAAGCAATAATTTTTAGAGCTCTCTTCATGAGGAATTAAGACACCAGAACAAATCCCCATTCTTATTAGTCTTCTCTCTGAAATAGCTACTGTTTCCCCAACAAATGTATGCCCGGTATAAGATGAGAAAGTTATACAAAACATTAACCAAGGAAATATAAAATAAGTCATTTAAATTTTTCGTATTTAGTTCAATATATCCTTAATCTGGATCCAACCTAGCAAATATTTTTCAGACAAGCTTATAAAAGAACTGTGTTTACTGCACAGATTCTTCCAAACGACATTGACAGCATAAATCATTTCAGAAGTCTGTTGTGAAAAAAATCTGGTATGCCGAAGCTGGAAAGCACAGAGACAAAATTATTATTTTTAATGTATATCCTTTTTTTCTTCTTCAGATGTACATGAAGATTTCTCAATGCTTATTTTCACAACAGCCCTGTGAGAACAATCAGACTTAAAGACCAAAGTTACTTATTCAGTTCTATAGATGTTGGTGGCCAACATCTTAATTGTTTATCACATTGACTGTTTGATTTCTATTGATATTTGGTTTATTAAAATATTTAAAATTATATAAAATAAAACAATTATTTAATGTTAATGTAAATATGCAGCACTTTGAGTAAATATGAAGAAGGCTGCTCAAAATAGTTCTCTATCTGGAAAATATTTCAAATGCAGGAAGAAGAAAATATATGCCAAGTTTGACATCAACTTAATTTCAGCCTTAAAATTCTAATTCTTTTCAAGAGTTGTTTAGAATTGAAGCATGTATAAATAACAGATACACATCAATCTCAAAGCCTCTTCTGTTGTGTCTTTCATAAGAAATGTCCTCAAACAAAACTTAAAAATCAAATTCACATCTGAATTCATTCATTTTCATGGTTCATTGTTAGTTCAACAAAATGAACTAGTTGATTAAAATAATTAGCTATCATTATTGAAGACATCTATCTTCTACAGAATTATTTTCATAATATTTATTAACCTTAGGATTTGGACAAGTTAAGAATATACTGTATGTTATTGTAATTAAAATGCCAAATGAAAATTTAGTTCACACACTAGCCATTTTCTGACAAGAAACAATTTATAGACATTTTAGTATGGAGGAATATTCTGCAAATAGAATTTCTTCCATGAAATTCCCTTCTAGAAATGAAACCATAATCACATATTACATAATTTTATCTCCTTTACCACATATCCTTTTATTCCCATTTTCAAATATACTGCAAAATTTGCATTGTTCTGCTTCTCTTGGGATATCATTACTGACTACGATAGTCTAAAGTTTGTTTTGATTTATACAGTATATGTGAAATGGTGCAAAATGATTGCAAAATATCTTTTATCCAACTGACGCACCTGGAATTAATAACTATACATTATCAATTTGCATAGAATATTAAGGAATTTTTAAATGCATTTTGCAATTCAGTTATACTGGCAGGCTTACTAAAAGAGCCAGTTTGGTGCAGATTAGGGTATCAGGCTGGAAACACAAAGCCAGCTGGGTGATCTTGGGATGGTCATTGGCCCTCGGCCCTAGGAAGAAAACAGTGGCAATCCACTTCTAAAATCCATATGAACAATGAAGAGATTCTTCCAGGCTCACAGGCCAAACTCAGCACACAAACATACAAACACAGACTTACTGGCCTAATAACTTGAAAATGTCCGTTGTAAAAAATTATTTTCAGCTTTGTTTCTAGTTGAATTGAATTACTTCAAATGATTTCTAAAATGATTTTTAAAAAATAAAAAATAAAAGGGCTAATGAAAGGAAAACAATTGCAAAATGTTCAACAATGAACTATTGGTTCATTATTGTGTTCAATGAGAACTGTTGATTCAAACACCTTCTCCATTTTAGAAAGTTACATTGTAATTTTCAACCATGCATGACATATTTTTTTTATTTTGGGGGGGATAACATTGTTTCAGAGTTAATGCGGTAGGATTTCTTATCCTATGAGCAATATATATTTTTAAATAAATTACTCTCTCATTTCATAAGCTTCTTTCTGAATATCATCTTCACAGAAATGAGTAACACATTTTAGAGCTAATTTTTAGCATTATGGATTTCCAACCACTGTTTTAATTCACTATTTGTATTTCATTATAAACAATGGATATCAGTAATTAGGTAAAGTAAGACATAAATATATTACTATGAGCCACAGTGGCACTGTGATTAGAGTGCAGTACTGCAGGTTATTTTGGCTGGCTGCTGGTTGGCTGCAATTTAGCAGTTCAAATCTCACCAGGTTCAAGGTTGACTCAGCCTTCCATCCTTCCGAGGTGGGTAAAATGAGGACCCAAATTGTTGGGTGCAATATGCTGACTCTGTAAATTGCTTAGAGAGGGCTGTAAAGCTCTATAAAGTGGTATATAAGGTATATTAACCAAACAACAATTAATTACCTTGACAACAATAATTCTATTGATTGAACAAAGACAGGAACAATGAGATGAGGAAAATCTAATTAATTCATGTCGACTCCATATAAACAATTAAGTGAATCCTAGAATTTTACTTGGTTTTATAAAGAACTGTCTTAACAGATTAAACTTATGTCATTTTTAATCAGGTACTTTTCTTGGTAGATATAGTAATGTTGAAGAATTATAGTAATGACTGGTAGAAGAGGTTGGAATGATGTAAGGACATTTGAAAACTTATTCCTTTACCAATAAGAAGTTGGATTAAATGGCTGCTTCCAACGCTAAGATTCTATTAGTCTCTGAAGAAGTCAAAAGAAGCTCTATATCCTTTGTAAGAGGCAGCTTGGGTTGAAAATTGTGATTAGAAAGTATGAATACAAGACAAGAAAATAGTTTGATGTATACTAACCATGCTTATGGTTTAAGAAAACAGGACAGGATTTTAAACATGGCATGATTTCTCTGAGCTCAGAAGCAATGGATACCCAGAGTTACTTAAAATGGAAGTCAAAATTCATCTTTTTGCAGACTCAGCAGGAAAACAAACACAGGTTAAATGAATCTGTTAACTCTAGATTCATCCATATAACATTATTAGCATTACACATGGGCCAAATCATAAATCAGTCATTTTTTCTTCCAGAACGAATAGCCTTTATTCCAGAAAGCAGAAAGAGATGGAGTTGTTAGGAAGTCCTTAAGAGTAAGATTGAAGAAGGTACATAAAATTCAGGGTTTTTTATTATTATTTTTAAGGCAGACAAATAATGTTTTCTCCATGGTTGGAGTAGCAGCTTTAGCAGTAGATAGTCAATCAATTCTACAATTGCTTTATTATTTCCACAAGGTGGTGGCTATTCCATTTACATTGGATGCTTAGCCTTGATACACAAAGTGGTTGGCAGTTTAATCATTTTATTAAAACCCTCTTGATGCAAAAAAAAAATTAAAAGTCTGTCCGAAGGAAGATTTAATAGTTTGTCTGAATTCAGAGAAATACAGTCTGAGGAAAGAAATGCATGCTAAATAACTCATCAACATCTTAGAGATCAGCTATGCCTTATGCTCCCTCCTTTTTGATCAGCATTTGATGGCAGAAAAGCAGAAACAAATGCTCCAGGATAGCTGAAACTGTGGAGCTCTGATTTTTCAAACAAAAAACAAACTCAACGTTGCTGAGAAATCCATGTATATTTTATTTTACTTTGTCTTGGTAATTCTTACCAATACTTCCAATCCTGCCAGAATGAAGCTACACTAGACTTTTTTTGATCCCTTTTCTCTTGTAAAGCCATGTATTTATTAAGCATGTATTTTATTACATGGGAATAGAGAGGATTCACACATAGCTGACCAGGGGTGGACTTCAAAAAATTTAGCAACAGGTTCTCTGCCCGGTTGCTAGGTGGGTGTGGCCATGGTGGGCATGGCCTAGTCAGCCTCCTGTACCATGGTGGGGAGGAGTGTTTTTGCCCTCCCTGGGCTCTTGAGTCTTTCCTCAAGCCTCTGGAAGAACAAAAATGGCCTCCCTAGGCTCCGGAGTTTCTCTGGGTCCATTTCTGGTCTTCCCAAACTTCTGGGAGGCCCATTTTTCACCATCCCCAAGCCTTTGCATGCACCCTGCACTTACCTGCATCCAAAATGGGCCGGTTGTGTGAGTCCTGGGAGGGGCGGGTGAGGTGGGCAGGGCCAGCCAGAA
>JANHFN010045155.1:0-11770 GCA_032468175.1 Toxicocalamus goodenoughensis
TAGATAGATAGATAGATAGATAGATAGATAGATAGATAGATAGATAGATAGATAGATAGATAGATAGATAGATAGGGTGAGGTGAGGTGAGGTGAGGTGAGGTGAGGTGAGAATTGTACTTGTGACCATGGGACCCTGCAAATAGCCATGAATATGAACCAGATGCCAGCATTCAAAACGTGATCCCATCATGATCATGGGTTTCTGCATATGCAGTCAAATTGGGCTGTAAGTAGCTTTGGCGGAGTAGGGAGGGTATCCTGTCATGATTTCAAATGGTTGTTAAGCAACCAATCATAAACCAAGGATTACCTGCATATGTTTAAAACTCCCAGGTGTAAAATAAATGGTTTTTCTTACATTGTTATCTTTTGCTGAATAAATGTTTTGCTGAGTAAATCTTTTGCTTTGGAATTACTATTTCTCTAGGCAGAAGAATGTACTAACCCTATCAGTGATTCTTCAGATGTGACATCTAGTAGTAGTCAAAGACTATCAAATGAAGCATCTGGGAGGTAAGATTATACTGAGTTACTTTTTAAAAGTTACTATTTAAGTAAATTGACATAAAGAACAGAACATCCCAAAATGAACACCAATTAGGAAAGGTATGGTAATCAATATGAAAGGCCTCAATATAAAATCACAATTTTATTGTGATTGTGGAATTTTTATGTAGCTCCTTTTATGTTTTTTAGGTTAATAGGCTGGATATCTTTAGCTGAATCGCTTGCTGACAGAGTCTCTAGTTTATATTTTCACCCTTTTGTATATACTTGTGGTGTGATGATGTGTGTTCAAAATGCATAGAGCTTATGATATTTTCCTGCTTTCATCATTTTTGCATCCATGATGCTCCTTTTGGGGTAGAGTTTAAGGGAATCTTGACAGTATCTCCTTCCCCTTCTACCTGTTCTATTTCTATTTTTTTTCTTATATTATCAGTGAAGAAATTGAAAGAATTAAGGAGAGTAAACCCCATCAACTCTAATTACGGGTAGTCCTCAACGTATAACCACAATTGAGCACAAAATTTCTAAAATTGCTAAAAAAGACAGTTAAGTGAGTTTTGCCCCATTTTACGACCTTTCTTGCCACAGTTGTTAAGTGAATAACTTAAGTTGTTAAGTTAGTAACACGATTGTTAAGCAAATCGGGCTTCCCCTTTGACTTTGCTTGTCAGAAGGTCGTAAAAGGTGATCACTTGACCCCCCCCCCAGGACACTGCAACCATTATAAATACATGTCATTTGCCAAGGAGCCGAGTTTTGATCATACGACCATGCGGATGCTGCAGTGGTCATAAGTGTGAAAAAAGAGTCATAAGTCACATTTTTCAGTGCTGCTGTTTGAATGATCACTGAACAAAAGATTGTAGGTCTAGGACTACTTGCTAGGAGTCAGTATTTTGGAATCAACTCATATAGGTTAAAGCAGTGATGGTGAACCTTTTCAGCACCGAGTGCCCAAACTGGAACGTGTGTGCATGCGCATGCTGGGGCATCAGAAACTGAAGAGCAGCTGGCCGGTGCACACATGCCTGGTTTTTTGGCCATTTTTGGGGCCCTTTTCATTTTTTCATGCCAAAAATGGCCCAAAAAAGCCTGAAAATGGCCAAAGATGGCCAGAAAAATTAATTAATTATATATATATATATATTTCAAAGCAAATTCAGTAAATTTGGTGTTAAAAACGGTCTGTAAATGGCCGGAAATAGGCCATTTCCAGGCTATTGACCAGCTCACATGCATGCCAGAAACCAGAAGAGCAGCTGGCGATGGTGCACATGCCCACTGATAGGACTCAGGTTTGGGTTAGAGAGAAGAATCAAGTTTAAGTGACACTTGCATGCCCTGGCGTATCAGAAGTTCTTACTTAACTAGGCTTTCATACAAATGGAGAAAGTAGAGTCAAAATATTGGATGAATGCATTGAAAAGGAACACAATGCTAGTTATCTTTTTAGTGAGGTTCATATAAATGAAAGGGCCATTTAAGGTGGTGATAGAATGAATGTCCAGTCATGGTGCTAACTCTCTTGTTTTCAAAGCAATATTTACGGCAATATCAAGGAATACAGAGCCAAGGCCATAAAGTAATGCAGTTTATTCTCCAAGGAAATAGAGGAGAATTCTAGAGGAAAAAATACATTTTTTGGGGATTCCTGTAACATAAGATAAACTACTTTCATGAACTGTTGACCAAACATTATTTTTGTGTCCATGTGGTTACTAGGAGTCATGTTTGACTTAAATGAGTTTTAAATACTGTATAACTATGTTTAATCAAAAGATGTAGATCATCTGGAACACTCATTGGAAAGTATCTATTTATCTGAAATAAAAATGTATCATATTAAAGTTATGAACATAAATATAAATACATACCTAGATACTAGTTTTGTTCTAATAGAAACATTGCCAAAGTGTTTCTGAGCCATTTATAGTAGTTCTAGACAAGCAAAAATAGAATAAAACTCTAGCAGCAAAGCAAAGTCAGTTTATCAAGGTGCTACATTTTGCTTCAATGTTTCTTCAGACATTTGTTTCTGTCTTTGCTTATCCAGAAAATCTGTTTGTTCTCTATTATTTTCTTCTACAATAAAAATGTAGTAATAATCTAAAGCTTCAGTGTGTAAAATTATCTTTCAGTTAGAAATGGATATCAGTATCAGTGGATCTTGATATCAATAAATCAGAATGGGATTTTTCAGTATTCCAGCCAATATGCAAAGTAAGCAATATTTCAACAGCAGTTTAAAAATAGACAAATACAGATGGCTCCAGAAAAGTCTCCATTTATTTTACTCTGACTCTCTCATCAGCCTATTTAGAAGAAGATGGGAGCAAGGAACACCAGCATTACTCTCTCAGCCCTTAAAGTCTTAATTCCAGGAGTCAGCACTGATTTGAAGGCACAGAAAGGGAGGGAAGAAGGAAGGATGGATGGATGGATGGATCTGGAACAGCCTACATAATCTGCATTTTAATTTGGACAGATCATAAATTCTGCAGAATTGCAAGAAACATGGATGGAACAAACCTTGTTTTTTATTTTGTGCATACTTTAGTAGTAATATAAAGATTTAGCTCAAGATATCACTGAGTTGTTTGCTTGACTGTCATCAAAGTGTAGATGTAGAAAAGTATATATGTGGCAAACTTAATGGCAATAAAATGCAATCATGATGACCTGTGAAGATTGCTTTAGTTTTCTGTAGATAGTTGTTAAGTCAGATTGTAATTATGCTGTGTTTTTTTTAATTCTGTAGCACTACAGATTTGGATTTAGAACTGGAGAAGACATCTGACACACTTACTGAACATGCTGATGCCATTCAGCTAAATGAAACTTCATCTTCTGAAAGCTCTGTAAACAAAATTTTAAAATATTATTCTATTTATTCTTTTATTGCTTTTAAAATAAAGGCCCAAAATGGGAAAGATTCCACAAAACTAAAAATGCATAGATTGTCAAAGAAAAAGAAAAAAACATATAGAAAGTGCTTTAAAAAATGAAATGATACAACAAAGGAAAATGAAAAAAATATATCATTTTGGCAGTAAATAGTTACAGTTCTATATGTAGTTATTTAATTAAATTATTATGCAAGTACATATCATGCATTTATATAACTATCATTTTTAATCTATTGTTTTTTGTTTAAATGTTTCATCATATTTGTCCATACAAGTCTATGTCTATAGGCTATCTATTTATGTGGCAAATTAATCACTCTCAATCTGTTGAATAAAAAGGGCTGTGAATTTATCTTTCCAATGCTGCAATATCAGGGCATAGATAATTCATTTGCATTATCT
Organism: Toxicocalamus goodenoughensis; assembly: GCA_032468175.1. NCBI lineage: Eukaryota > Metazoa > Chordata > Lepidosauria > Squamata > Elapidae > Toxicocalamus > Toxicocalamus goodenoughensis. The sequence goes on from JANHFN010045155.1 coordinate 3,821, forward strand.
GTTTAACAAATTCCAAATATCAGGTACTTAATCCAAAGAATCATATCATCTGATAATTGTAGCTTTTTGTTGCACAATTATATTTATATAATCCAGTGCTTTCTGCCAAAACTTAATTTTAAGTGTAAGACATTGTGTTTTAAAGAAGCATTATAAGTTGTCCTTGACCTTCAATCGAAATGGGGACCAGAAAATTTGTTGTCAATTTGTGCATTAATTATTCGAGACATCATGTGATTGTGATTTGCAGCCGGCTTCCTCGTTGTCTTTGCTTATTGGAAGCTGGCTGGAAGGTCAAAAATTTCAACCATGACCCTGGGATGCTGCTGTCATTATAAATGCAAGCCAGTTGTCAAGTATCTTGATTTTGATCACATGACTACAAATACAGAGTGATGGTTGTAAGTGCAAGGACTGGTCATGTGACACTTTTTGCAGTGTTGTCATAATTTCAAACAGTTGCTAAACAAATGGTCATAAGTTGAGGATTACCTGTATCCTTATTGTATCTCCAACAAAATGCTGTTATTGACAGTTCTTCTCTATACAAATGTAATTGAGTCCAATAAATTCCAAATATTAGTTTTTGTTGTATGAATCCTAATTTGAGGTCCACTGATATTCTTTCTATAGAAGTTAAAACATTTGTGTGGAGCTTCATATACAATATAGGCAATATACAAACCTCTAAAGAGTATTTTTAAATGTATCTTTACTTTGTGTAAATAAGCAGTGTATATTTGTTATGAAGTTTGGCATGTTGATTTGACTATAAGGTTATATTGGCTAGAATCATGAATAAACAGAAGCAACTACCTTTAATTCATTATTTAATGTGTTTGTATACTTTAGCACCCACTTTCTAGGGCACTTCACTATCAAACTCAGCTGGCTACACAGAACGGAAGCAACTAAAAGTAACTGGAAGTACAGTTGGGAAGCTTAGTTCTTGCCCATATTGATGATTTCTAGGGAGAAAATGTAGAAAATCTTGGAAGCGTCTTTCTTACCCTTCTCATCTCTTCTTTCCTCTCTTGGAGAGTGAGGAACTCAAACTAAGAGGAGCCAATGTATTGATTTGTTAGTTTAAATATAGCCAATCAAATTCCAATTCAAATTCCTGATTGAGAAATGGGAAATTGCTTGCAGAGATCCTGATTTTAACATTCACAGTGGTCTTTCCTTCCATTGTAATTTTGGTCAAACCTTTAAACTTCAATGTTTAGTTTCACGGTAGAATAACTGTATAACACTTGTTTCTTTACCTCCATTTTGCTTTAGGTCAGTCCACCTAGTCAATCTATGAAACCTAAAAGGTATGTGCCGTCTTTTGAAATTGAATTATTAGCTGTACAATAAACATATTAAATCAATAGTATTTATATACAATTGGGTATACCATTTATGTATGTCAATGTATTTCATTTCAATTTTTTTTCTAAGAAAAGAAACACCCTTGGCTGCAAGATTTTCAAATCTGTGTACAGGAACAAATACATTCACCAAAAACGACAGGTAACAAACTACTTCAATTCTTGGAATAAGAATTATCTTTCTTAATTTGATGTTGGGTTAATAGGAAATCTAATAATTGGATATAGATTGATATCTGATTCAGGTTTATTTGAAAAGCTATTTGTCACATGTCCACAGCAGCTGAATAAGAGGAACTGGATCCAGGTGGTAAGAAAATGAGTGACAAACTATCTGTTGCTTTGTATGGCACAAGATAGTTTTTGTGTGATTTTTTAAAAATAAATTTGCCATTTCCTTTCTTGAGTCCTTACTTAAAACATTTGCTTATCCTTTTCCTGCATGTTTTGTTAGAATACTGTTGGGGATACTGATCACAAGAAACCCTTAATTTGTCTTCTTGACTTGTTTGGAATGAGGAAACTATTTTAGTTTTTGAGGTATTTGGGAAAATAAAGAGGTTGGTTATTTGTTTTAGAATTGCCAGAGCATTTAATACAACTAACTATGGTATCCTGGATTATTTTCTGTGGTGGGATTGTTTTATTTATTTATTTAGATTTCTATACCGCCCCTCTCCCGAGGGACTCGGGGCGGTGTACAGCAAATTAAAATGTGCAAAAATACAAATATACAATAAAAAAGAGTTAAAACTAAATATTAGTGTTTTACATGCCTACTGATTCTCAGGTAGTCTTGGACAGCGATGTTAGAAGACTGCTGTTCCTTCCATAAATCTTTTGTCAGCCCTGGGTCACGCAGGGCTGCCATTCTGGATGATGGAGCTGTTAGCAGCTGTGGGGTGCCATAACTGACCAGGATGGGAGGGGGGGGGCAGAAAGCAATGCTACATTGCCCTGCCTTGCCATGATGAGCTGGTATGCCAAGCGGCTGAATGAGATGAATGGTGGCCACATTGAGGACACCAAGCTCGGAACTACAGAGCCCGCTCGAACAGCTGAGAGGCGCTGCATCGTGAACAGCTGAGAGGCATTGTGCTACACACAGCTGAGGGACAGCGTTTACCATGATGGGTAACTGATGCGCGTCACCAGGTGTGGAGGCGGGGTTGCTTTGCGCATGTATAAATGGTGGAGGGGAGCACCAGGTGAGTAGCCCTAACTCTTTCTGCATCATATGCTGGTCAGTTAGTGCCACGTATACTACAACGGAGATAAACACATTTGGAAAGCAAGGTTTCTTGGTTGTTTATATTCTGATTGTGGTAGCGGAACCTGATATCTTTGGTTTGCAAGACATACTTGTACTATTCTATGGTAATGCATGCTTGATAGAGGTGATCATGCAAAGACTTATGCTGTCACAATTTGGATACTATGCACCTATCAAAGCTGAAGACACTATTGTCAGAAATTTGAGAGGCTTATATCAAATCAACATTTTTCTTTATTAGAATATAATTGCTTGAATTCATTACATGCGTGCAAATACACAATCTCCAACTTCCATTATTAAGATGGCCAGGCAAAATATAAAATGATGAGAAGATGTGAGGTACTGACAGAAGAGAATATTTGTAGCTCAGCCAGACAACCAGTAAACAGCCCAATCAAGGAAACCTCAAGACTATTCACTGACAGGGCAAGCCACAAAAAAATGAGAGCAAACCCCATTCCCTGCTAGCGCGGATGATGTTACCTAGTTTGGTAATAAAACATCTGTAAGAAAATAGCCAAGCTGAAATAGTACCAAGGACCCCGCAGATGTGAGGGACCTGGTCAACAAAAGATACTCTTCCAGATACTTTTTGTTACATTTCTTGTTTTATACAATAAAATCTCTTTGTACTCAAACATTTATTCTGATATCATAAATGTCTGGACGAAAGTAGCTGTCTGGTTGTTTTCAATTTTCAAATGCTGGAATGGAAGTGATAAGATACCTGTTTATCAGAATCTCATCCAGACAAATACTTTTTGATAATGAAATGTTTAGCAGCCTCCGCTTTGTACATTCATGTCTAAGTGGTAGCTAAAATATATATCTTTATCAAATATAGTCTTGGCACAGCTTTCAATGATGTTGTGATGTTTCCCTGATGTTGTGATGCTTCCCTGATGTTGTGATGTTGCCCTGATCTTTCCTTTTCTACAAACTTCGGGAGATAATGAATTTTTGTTTGGGGTCAACAGTTGAATGAATAAAAATTGTAACTAATTCTTCCCATTTGCTCAAATTGCTGACTTGTCCAAAGGAGACAAAGTTTTCTGTTGAGCCTTCCACTTCACAGTCAGAATTTTAATGAGAATAAATATTTTGAAGGGGAAATGTTTATCATGCTGCCTTATTTTCTCAATTGCACCAATTTGCAGATGATAGAAATACTATTAAAAATGATTAGATATAAAGAACTAATAGATGAACAGGGGGAATTAAAAACATTGGATAAACTAAAAGAACAAGGGATAATATTAGATTGGTGAGTATATTTGCAAATTCAAACCAAATTTAAGAAAGATGTAAAGGAACTAGGGATAGATAAAGATTTACAAAATTGGACCAAATCTTCACAGGTAGGGATATAAAATTCATAACACAAACGTAAAATTATTTACTGGAGGTGGAATTAGAGGAGAAAATTGTCAAGGGATCAGTGATAGCCTGGGCAAAAAATGTGGGTCCTAACATAAATTTGGATGAGTGGTAAAAGACTTGGACTGAGAACTGGAAGCTGACTTTGTCGATGGCATTTAAAGAAAATCAATATAAAATGTTTTGTAGATGGCACTTAGCACCGGCACAATTGGTGGAAATGTATCCAAATATGAAACTGGAATGCTGGAAGTGCAAACAAAAGAAAGGAACGTTTTTCCATATGTGGTGGCAATGTATAGATAGAGGTTAAAAAATACTGGAAGAAAGTACAGAGATGGCTTTTTGAGATTACAAACTATAGACAGAAATTGGAACCAGAAACGTTTTTATTAGGCATGGTTAAAGGGAATTTGAGTAAAGATAAAAGATATCTTATTGTACACATCTTAACTGCAGCACAAAATTTTGCACAAAATTGGAAGAGCAATAAAATACCACCAGATGAAGTTCTAATTCAAAAGATAAAGGACTGTGCTGAACTAGACAAATTCACTATGGAATTAAAAGGCAAAGATGATCGAGAATATTATGCGATATGGGAGAAGTGGTATGAATGGGTGAAGAATAAAGATAAAAATGATGTATAGTCACAAACAAGAAACATGTATATACAATGACACAATTACTGTTAATGGAAATGAGACTTTTGTATTTATGGTTTTTAAAGAATAAAAATTATTTTAAAAAAGAAAAAAATACTAATGCTAAAGAGCATGTTAATAGTGTTATTTCAGAGGTGTTCTGGAACTGATGTCAGCCTTCCAAATTTGTTTTTGTTCCAGTGATATTTTTAATGCGGTCAACATAGATTTCTGAAGAGTAGTTTTTAATTTAGTTGAGCTACGGCAAACAGAAGATCTGCAAATATAGTCTACACCAAATAGACTTGCTGTTTCCCTTAATTCTTAAGATAAATTCAGAGCTGCTGTCTGATTTGGAACTGCTTTTTGACAAGAAAATGTTAGTGGACAGCATAAGTTTAATCTGGTTAGGCTGCTTCCATAGCTGTACCAATTCAGGAAACTATCCACCATTGTGCATTTGGTGATGATCCTATACTTACATCTTTAGGAGTAGGTGCCACTGAATTCTGATGTAGGCTTACTGTGTTACTTAAGTGCAGATGGAATTACCACAGCACCAATAGATTAGATTCCCTATAAAAAGCATCCAGAAATTAATTTCATTTGCATATTTTTTAAAATGCTGACATTGCTCTAAAAGGATAGAGCTAAAGTCATGGCAATTTGAAAGAGTTTTGTTATCATCCCTGCATGCCTGTTTAGGCACAGCCTTTTTGCCTACAAACCCACCAGAAGTGTTTTTTTGTCTAGGCATCTACATGGAGAAACCCTTTGAAGTGGTCATGATGAGCCTTTCAGAGGATATCAATGTTTTAATGCTTCAGAGAAGGGTATTTTGATCAACCCTTTATGCTTTGCAAAAGCTCCTTTTCCATTGCATAGTTAATTATTTGTACTCTTTCTTTTTATACATTCCTCAAAATTGAATTCTGGAATAGTCATATTGTTAGGCACTTTTAAGATGGAAAGGCAGGGATATATTTATAGTATATAAGAAGTTTGTTGAAGTGTCTTGGTAAAGATGAAGGTGAGGAAATATGCCTGCTTGGTTATAGATCTATGTAGCAGGTTTTTATATATTTAAATGTTAATACGTTTGGTACTATAGGTATTTTCAAACATTTTGCTATATGCCATTCTAAGATTTTAATTGTTTTTAAAACAGATTTCTTCAAGAGTTTGTTGATATAGAGGAAATTGGTTCTGGTGGATTTGGAAATGTTTTCAAGGCAAGGAATACCACTGATTGTAGATTATGTGCTATCAAACGCATCCTTTCAAAGTAAGTTATGCTGTGCTTCATTTTATTTTTTATAAGTACAAGTTGGTATTCAGGTGCTGGGATCGCAATATATGACAATGGGGATGCTGCATTGATCATGTGCGCAATGACCCATTGTGAGTCAACTTCTAACAGTTGTTAAATGAATGGTTGTTAAATGAGGACTAGCTGTGCATGTCATACTTGAGCTTCATCACACACATGCAGGACGACTCCTGAACAGAGAAGTTCTAACAGGTTTTGAAACAATTTTGGTGGAATCTTAATGACTTATGTAGTCTGCAGTTTGAATAAGTCTCTCAAATCTATTCTAGAGACTTTCAGATTTTATGCGTAGAAGACTGAGTTAATGTTGTATTGAGAATCAGTTGTACAATAAGGACAGATGTTAGTCCCATATAATTTTGTTGGGCTTTGAAAATACTTAGGTATCTATATCATGACTTGTGTTATAGATAGTGAAAAACTTGCAGTTGCCACCAATAAAGTTTCAAAATGGTAACAGAAATATTTTATTTTTCTTTCTTGTGCTTTGTTTATGAGGGACGTTACTTACAAACGTAAAAAGTAAGTTACAGGGAAATTTCTGTCTGACTTGATTTTGTATCTGAATTAGGAAAAGCAGATAAGAATAGATTAGGGATGTCTTCTTTGTTTAATATATGAATTTCTGTATGCTATTTTTTTTGTTAAGTCTAAGTTTTACATTAGAAAATTTCCTATGTTAATAGTAAAACTTAGGTGAATCACTAATTTTCCAGATTTTCCTTTTTTATGATTTCATTATCTGCAGTATACCTTCTGACACATGTTTGCAGAACTCCAAATCAGAGTCCTGTTCCTTTTTATAGAAAAACTTGTATGTTAATTAGTCTTGTAAAGAGCTACTTCTGGAAATAATTTTGTAGTGTAGGCTTTTGGACCAACTGTTAGCAACAAGGGTTTTTTATTGTTGCTATTATTATGATTGTTGTTTTGGCCCAACTGTAACAGCAAAACAGATGATGGAACAAGAGAAGTAATAGCATTGGCAATACTGGATCACCCGCACATTGTTCGATATTATAATTGTTGGAGTGGACAAGATATTTTCCAGTTTCCTGATGCCAGGAAGAGCAGGTAATTTCATCATTACATAGTGTGTATTTTTTTTAATGAAAACGTTTTGAATATCTGTTTTGTTTGTGTTTAGTTAGCTTAGCAATTACTGGACATATTCCACTCAATTTATTCCATTCAGACTTATATCTTGCAGTCTTAAATGCATTCAACTTATATTGAACATAAATAGGCAGAAAGTGTCTTTCCTTTTATTACAAAGCAGGCTAAAATAAAAAAAAGGAAAGTTGGCATGGCGCAGTATCACAGAGCCAAACGGTTCACATTTCCATATCAGGGTTTATGTTGAAATGCTTTAACCAGGGGTGGGATTCAAATTTCTTAACAACTGGTTCTATGGATGTGGTTTAATTTGTGGGTGTGGCTTGGTGGTCATGTGACTGGCTGGGCATGGCTTGGTTATTTGACTGGGTGGGTGTGGCCAACTCTAAGTCATTTGCGTGGGTGTTGCTTGAATGGGCCAGGAAAAAAGAAAGATCCAACCTCTCTGTATGGGGGGAGGGAGGGAGGTTAGTTTTTTAAAAAGCCCAGAGGAAGGAAAAAGATAAAGTTGTGCCAAAGAAATCCCAGGGCGGGGGCAAGGAAAGAAAAGGAATCCCTGCTCTGAAAAGGGAATACTTTTCCAAGAAAACAAAGGAGTCAAAACCTTATTTACTCATACTTTAAAAAAAATGAATTTAACAGACATTAAAAAGCAATTTCACTTTCCCAGGTTCAGGTCTCTTTGCTTAACATATGTGATATGTTAACATATTTATACCCCTCTCTGTTTTTAAGCACTAGGAATTCTCTATTTAACTAGATTTAAGAAAAGCACTTACATTAAGTTAGTGGCAATTTTCTATATCTCACAGGCAATGAATTAGTGTGGAACTA
>JANHFN010045545.1:0-11754 GCA_032468175.1 Toxicocalamus goodenoughensis
GTTGAAGTCCACAAGTCTTAAAGTTGTCATGGTTAGGGACCCCTGGTCTAGAAGGACTAGGGAAAAAGGGATAGATTATTTTGAAGGATAGGAAACTGAGCATTAGAGTCCAGTTCTCATTTCCGATGCCCTGCCCTCAAAGATTGTCTCGTTCTAGACCAGATACACACATGTAAAAAGGAATTCATTACAAAGGATTTACCTTAATCATACCATCATAAGCAATGGCAGGCAAGGTGTTTGAGCAAATACTTGCAGTTTTGAGCACTCCCAAATCTCTTGAAAACTTGCCTATGAGAAGTTTCTTGTAACCGAAGTCCAAAGCAGCTGTAGGCAGATCATTGGCTGGCCTGGAGTCTGAGGACACCGTTTCCACTGGCAAAAGTCAGGGCACAAATCAAGAATTTCCCATAGATGGATCATTTGTTCCCAACAAGGAAATTAGGCCACGTCTTGCAAAGTTATCTTTGCAAGGCTGAGCATGAGACTGTAAGCAACTTCAAGGCCTGCAAAGCCCTCAAAATTAGATATGATTGGAGGGTTTACATGGCTACTAGAGTCTACGGGTATCCAATTAATAAGAGAGGACGAAGGTAGTTTTAAACTTCAAAACATGAACATTGCAAAGTACTTAGTAACTTTGGTGGTGTGCAGGATGGGGCTCAATATGATAATCAATAATCTTAGCCTGTGCAATGAAAATAAATCTTAGAGAACCGACTGGGAGAATAATACAAAAAGCATAATGCACAAAACAAGTGCCACTGGGCAAAGTGCCACTGGGCAAAGCACAAAGTATCAGGTTATACTTATCCTAGCTGATTTGTTTTAGATAATATAGCAATAGCAATAGAACTTAGACTTATATACCGCTTCGCAATGCTTTACAGCCCTCTCTAAGCGGTTTACAGAATCAGCATATTGCCCCCAACAATCTGGGTCCTCATTTTACCCACCTTGGAAGGATGGAAGACTGAGTCAACCTTGTGCCTGGTGGGATTTGAACTGCCAAATTGCAGGCAGCCAGTACTCAGCAGAAGTAGCCTGCAGTACTGCACTCTAACCACTGCCACCGAAGCTGTTATGGTTGTATCTTGAGGACTACCTGCATTTCTATTTTGCAACATGAGCACATAATGAAGAACTTAGCTTCTATTTATTTCTTTTGAGGAGGACTTGATGTGTGTACTTGTGGTCTGTGGATTAAAATTACTTCCAAATGCTGAAATGTATTTATATCTCTTTTTGTTCAGTAGGATTGTAGGAGACAAAGTGATTTACATCAGTTCAGTTTTAAACAGAATTTAGGAATGCAAGTTATGCCTCTCATCTGATTTTAAAATTATTAAAAATGGTTTTAGTAATTTACTGTGTGCTATAATAATGGAATATAAAAATGGGGGAAAGTGTTAATAAAGGGAAAACAAACTGTGCATCCATACTCAAGAGAGGGATTAAGTTATTTCTCCTTATGTTTTGAGTTCACCGAATAAGCCAACTGGGAACAAATTCTCTAAATCTTTTATGATTTATGCTACCCAGCTCAAAGGGAATTCTTTATAAACATTCCAAAAGCATTTCTCCTAGGTTTTAATTTTACTTTAGTTAAAACGTATTATTTAGAATTGGTTCCAGAAGTTGTAATAATAAAATGATGAGAAAAGTTAATCCTGTTTTTGCATTTTATTTTTTGAAAAATTCATATAAAAGTTAAAAAGAAATACAATTTTTATGTGTGTCGAATCAAATGGCCAAATAAAATACACGTAGTGCTTGGCTTACAGTTGATCAAAGTTACAATGGCACTGACAAAAGTGACTTATGAGCATAGTTCACATTTATGACCATTGCAGCATCCCCATGGTCACATGATCTAAACTTGGACGCTTGGCAACTGGTTCATATTTATTGCAGTATCCCAGGATCTTGAGATCATCTTTTGTGACCTTCTAACAAATCAATGGGGAATCCAGATTCACTTAACAACTGTGTTGCTAACAACTACAGTGATTCACGTAACAACTGTGGTCAGAAAAGTCATAAAATGGAACAAAACTCATTAAACCACTGTCTTGCTTATTAACAGAAATTTTGGCTATATTGTGGTCATAAGCAGAGTTGGTATTCAGCCAGTTCTGACTGTTTCTGGAGAACTGGTAGCAGAAATTTTGAGTAGTTCGGAGAACCGGCCAACCTCATCTCTTCTCTGCCTCCCATTGAGTCCCAGCTCATCGGCTGGGTCTTCTTTGGTTGCCCTGCACAAGAGAATGGAGCTGGAAAGCAGGTTAGTGGGGTGGGATTCAAATTTCTTAACACCCAGTTCTGTGGGCGTGGACTAATATGTGGGTGTGACTTGGTGGTCATGTGACTGGGTGGGCATGGCTTGTATGTAAATATTGTAAATATTTATGTAAATATTGAATTTTTTATAAAGAGCAACTTTTACCCAAAAGCAGGCAAAGCAGGCAGGCAGATTGAGTTGTTCCCAGAATCACAGATTCACTTAGTGATCTATTATTCAAGCAATCTGCTACTTGAGACTGCACTGAAAACATAGAAACTTCAGTCCTAAGGTTCAGCTCTGCTTTTAGATTAGCTAGAAAGCAAGAAATCCAAGGATTTCCTGCTTTCTAGCTAATCTAAATCTCCCGGCACAGCTGATAGTCGGAACAGCTGATAGTCAGAAAATAAAAGGAAAAATGGGCCCATGCCAGGTAAGGAGTGAGTGGGCGTGATGGGGCCAGCCAGTGGTACGATTTGCCAGTTCTCTGAACTGGGCAGAATCATAACCGGTTCTATAGAACTGGACCGACCAGGTAGAATCCCACCCCAGGTGGGGTGGGAATGGAAATTTTACAGTATCCTTACCCTGTCATGCCCACCAAGCCACACCCACAGAACCAGTAGTAAAAAAAATTGAATCCCACCAGGGGATAAGTAGTCTGTATTCAAAAGTTTGAGAAATATTTCTCTGATTGATGTTTTGACTCACTATCTGTGGAAATAATACAACTTTGTTGAAATCACACAACTTTTCAAAGGTAGATTGGTGTATCCCAATTGTTAGCCACTTTCAAGGTTCTCATTCTGAAGGGTAACCACGATTTTTTTTTATTTGTGTCAGAAGCACCTACAAATTATAGACATATAAACACTCAGCAAGTAAAATAAGCATAAAATAGGTCATAAAAATATGGCACATTTAAAAGCATGTAAGCCGGAGAGTTCTAGTTCTACCTTAACCATGAAAGCCACCTGAGACTGTGACTTCTAGTCCTGTCTTAGGCATGAAAGTTAATTGGGTGATTTTGGGCGAGTTACTCTCTCTTAGCCCAAACTTCCTCACAGGGCTGTTGTTGTGGGGCAAATTGGAGGAAGAAATTATATGTTGAATATATTTGGTGCCTAGACTTATTTGTAAAAATAATAAAGGTGGGATATAAATAAATATCAAACAAACTGTTGTAAGTGGAGGACTACCTGTATTAGTGAAACAAAACAAACTTAAAGTTTCAAAACTTTCTGTTAACAGGCTATTATTGTAATCCACTCCCAGAAAATTTACAAAACATTATCTATCCCCAATGATCTGAAATGTTATAAACAAATCATTCTGGGTCAAATATCCACATTTGTTTCTTAATCAGGTCTCCAGTCAATTGTTGTTTAATTAAATATAGTAAATTCAGTCTCCAAAAGAGATTTTATCTTCCAATCAATTTGCAAGGAGCAGTAATTTCCACAATTAACTGTAACAAGTCCAGTTTCCCTCAGGCTTCGTGGAGGTCTGGAATCTGTTCAACTCTTGTTTTAGGGGAAAAAAAATAAACAGCCCTATGTGAGATAGTAGTACTTGACTCTTGCTCAAGAAGGATCATGAGCTTTAAGTGAAATAGACTTTGAAGAAGATAAATAAGATTCATGGCAGCAGCTCACCTCACAAATTATCACCTTTGTGAACTTGTCAGGGGCTTAGATTGCTAGGAAGACAAATGCTACCTTTCTTGAAGTATTGCAACCACGTGGAAATGAAATGATGCTCTTTATTAATAGTCATAGAGACCAGAGAGAGAGGTCTCTAAATGTGAGGCTGGGGTTTTAATGAGTCTGTGTTGAATGTTTTCATCATCTAAATAATTCAACTGTGTTATGACACACATCAAAAATCCCAGAATTTAAACTGGACATTGGGTTGCTAGAAGCAGGCCTGGATATATCTGGGGTCTCTTTATGAATGCAAATTTCTGCCCTCTGAAGAAGAGTCAGAAATGTGATATTTAATTCAACATTTCTCCAAAGCTTGTTTCAGCTATTGATACCTTTGGGAGATTATTTGAAAAATTGTATTTTCTATCTGTTGGGCTCCAACTCTCTAGGCACTACAGATAAGGATTCTTTTAGCTGACATTAAATATACATGGAAAGCATGTAGTTCAAGAATGTTAGTTTAAGAATGCCATAATCTTAATATGTTATCTTTTAAGAGTTCTTACTATTATGGTATAAAATGGGGGGAACCCTATTCTGTTTAAGTGCAGAAAGAAGTAATTTAAGTTTCAGAGATAACTTTACAAGATTAGTTACCTGCAGAATTTTCTTTTGTTCAGTGTTTTATCTAGAATAACTGAGAAGGCATAGACTTAATGATGTGCAAACCTGATTAATGGAATAGGCCACAATAGGTGGGGTTATAGCATATCATATGAAGGCACAAACTGCTTAGTTAGAAAAATAATTTCCTAATACGAGGAACCAGGCGATGGAACCAATTACTTGTTAAACTCAAACTTTCCCATAAGTGGGGAATTATGGTCCCTTTATGACTTGTGAACTTGAGCTCCCAGAATTCCTGAGCTGGCTTCTGGGAATTAAAATCCACAAGTTATAAAGGGGCCATAGGTTTCGATCCCTGACTTATAGCAAAAGGTGGAGAAATACTTTCATGAGATGCCTTGCTCAAGAGAGAAAATACATTTTTTCATCAAGTCCCATCTGTTGGGTTTCAACTCCAAGATATATCATAGATTAGAATTGTTGGCACTGAAATTTAACATCTGGGGAACACATAGTTTAGGAATCTTAGTTTAAGAATGCCATAATCTTGAGTTTTAGTTCCAGGAATAGTCCTTCCTTTCTCATTGTGCCAAGCTTGACACATCATAAATAGTTCTAGTGCCTGAATAGTGTATTATACCAGGATTAAAAGACAAACTGCCAAACTAAGCCAATATAGCTGAAGAATGAGGAACTGACAAAGATGTTCACATTCATTTAAACAGAACATGACTATGGGAGAGTGAGTCATTCAGGTCATAATTGTCTCAAAAGTGCCTTTTCAAGAGTAAATTGGGACTTTCCTTTGAAGATGTTTCACTTATCATCCAAGAAACTGAACTGGCTTGGAAGAGAAATGAAACATCAAGGAAAAACAGTCTAGTTGCTTCTTGAAAAATCATTTTGGGACAAGAGGTGGTGACTCAACAAAAACTCGAGCATGACCATTCCTACAATAGGTTAACCCTACATTCCCCATTTACTGATTTCCCTTTAGAGGGTTAAAACTATGGCTGTGTTTAAGAATCCCTGGTTTAAGAAGAGCCCTACTTTTTTCTTCTAACTCCTCAGAGTTCAGCCCCCCTTTAACAAGGCCTACAACAATGAGTTTTGATTAGTTAACTCTAAGCTCAATCATGGCTAATCTAGAAACCAGCATAAGTTTTCTGTATGATTAAAGAAACACATTCACACAATGCAAATCATTCCTTTATTATTTTTTTGCCAAGATAAACTGCATAAATCAACAGGACAAGGTTTAGCTGCTCTCGCTTAAGGTGAGCTTGTCAAAGAGGTATTCTCCCATGCCACTGTGGGGCAGCCCCAGGCGCTTCAAATTGGTACAGTGGTCTCCCAGGAGCTTGATGGCCTTCACTTGCTCTTCCAGGAATTCATTCTCCAGAAAGTCAGAGAGCTGAGGGGGACACAAAGGTAAGTTTGTTAGGTTTAGGAGAACATCTACAAACCTTCAAAACTAACTTCCATGTTCACTTCTAAGAAAAGTCCAGAGACAAAAGCCACAGGACCTTCCTTTGTAGGAAGCAAAGCATCTACAGCTAATAGAGATACTTAAGCTATCTGGGCCTAAAAAACCATGAAGACACACACAGGCCTTCAAGAGCAGTAGCATTCTAGATGCATGTAAAATCATGCCTACTTAAGTTTTTCCTTTAAAAATAATGAAGTCTTCCAAAGCCAGCTTTGGTCTTGCCCATCTTTCTATCTTTCCCTGTTGCCTCAGTTTAATACTTACATGAGGGTCTACTTTCTCAGTTGCCAGCTTGTGCAGATCCAGCAAAGCTTGGTTGACCTCTTTCTCCAGGTGCAGGGCATGTTCCAAAGCATCTAAACTGTTGCCCCATTCGTCTTTCTCTGGCTTCTGTGTATCAAAGAAACAGGTTTCGTGGTTAGGTACATCCATGGAAACCTTACTATCACAGAGCTTATTCTACTACCCCCCTCTATCCCTTTCATGAAACTCCTCCCAGGGGCTTTGTTTTCTCACCTTGATATCCTGCAACACAATGCGTCCTCCTCGTTTGTTTTGGTATTTCAGAAACTTGTCAGCATGTTGTCTCTCTTCCTGGGATTGTTCCTTCAAAAACTTGGCCAGATGGCTCAAGGCTACGTCATCACGGTCAAAGTGATAGGCCTAGGGAAGGAACACATTAGTAGATAATTTTTAGAAGTTATCTAAACTTCCTAAAGTTTCTAAAATAGATACTTCCAAAGAATCTAAAGTAGACTCTACAAATGAAGCTTTTATCAATTGCTTGTGGGGATGTATATTCACACTATTGAAAGAAATTCCAATAGCTTAATAGCTTCCCAAGGGAAGTTGTAAATTGCTGATATACTGCTAAGTAGAATTGACAAATGGTAGGCTTACTACATAAAAGAGATCCAATACTTTCATACTTTTAAGTCTTTTCCTATTAAATTACTACATTACTCTCAAGTTATTAATTCCATTGCAATCACACCATAATTTAACAGACCTAATTACTGTTCACTATAAATGGAGTTGTTTCTACAGTTTATTATAGCAGTTTTATGTTCATTGAAGGCATTTCTCTGTAAATCACTTATGAAAGTACCCAGAAACACTTCAAAAGTACCTTATTTCTCAAATGTTACTGATTCCAGACTCAGTTGCAAAGTCCCAGAGGCTCCAAGAGCTAAATGAGCATTGGAGTTTATTATTTCTCCACCATTAAGACTTAATCGAGGTACATTACAACTAAGCCTTCCAGTTTAAAAAAAGCTAAAGCCAAGCTTGCCCAAGTCAATAAAACAAGAAGCAAACATTTCCTACTGAAAGTAAATTCAGAGTAACTTACCAAGGACAAGTAGACATAGCTAGCATGGAGCTCAATGTTCACCAAATGGTTGACAGCAGCCTCACATTCAGCATGGTAGTTCTGACGGATTTGAGAAGTCATCATGAGAAGAAGAGGTTCTTCCAGAAGTTCAGAGGGTCAATGGGTGGAAAAAGAGAACACCCACTTGGCCTTATATACAATATATAGAGGTGGGGAACCAATTGGCAATAACATTGGCCAATACAAAGCATCTCCAGGACCAACTGACCAATCGGATTTAGGGATGGGCTGATGAGGACCAATAGAAACTTGGCAGAGTCCTGGGTCCAGATGCAGCTCCTGATTCGGTGAAGGCCTTATGTTAAGTGATGATATATCCAATAGAAAACCATTTGTTCCTCAACTCACAATTAGCTTTGAGGGAGGGAGGATGACTCAGCAAAATAGGGGTGTGTGTTTTTTAAAAAGAATTAATTAGAATTGTTGCTGGGGAGTGAGCAGTTGATAAAGATTGCCCCTTGTCTAAGAATGTTTAAACAATTTACTTAGTCCTGCAGCTGTTTCCCTTTCATCATAGCTTTGCAAATTCAGGAATTGAGGGAAGAAAAGTCTACGTTTGTGGGAGCCATCACCCTTGTTTCCCAGCTGAGCATGTATAAAGTTTTATTCAGGGTTTGCATCGCAGGCTACACCATAAACCACAATTTACAATCATCAAGTAGCTAAGCCAAAATTCTAGCAGGCTACAGAAAAAGTGTTATGACCAAATCGTGATTCATAAAGTAGCTGGGCTCATATGTGTAAAGCTGAAGGAGAAATTAGCCTGCTGTGATGATCTAATTTACACAGCAAGCTGAGGTATAATGTGATTTTAAAAAAATCAGGATTAGTCTTGTGGGTAAGTGTGCTGGATGAGCACAGCTTCAACAAATAGGAAAAGGACTGAGTTGAACCTGGAGTAACAGACCAAAGATACAGCGCTGTAGAACCTGTAGGAATCACATGTTGTAGATGTAGTTTTCAAGGTAGTGAGGCTTATTGCTTGTATGTTACACCTTATTCAGTTATGAATGCCAGTCTGGTTCCATAACAGTTTCCCCTGCTATCCTCCAGAGAGGTTGACTGTATATTAGCAGGGAATTCTGGAAACTGTAGTCCCAGTATTTGGAGGTTCACAGACTTGTGAAGACTACATTAGGCTTGGAGATCAGACTTGGCTCCTGTTGTCTCCTTAAACCACACAGAATGTTAAATCATAATCAGTGTTAATATGGGTTAGTGTGGTGTAAACCATAACAGAGTTAGAAGGGATCTTGGAGGTCTTCTAGTCCTACCCCCTTAGGTAGGAGACTCTATGCCATCTCAAACAAATGGATGTGCAGTCACTTCTTAAAAGCTTCTAGTGATGGAGTATCCACAACTTCTAAAGGCAAGCTGCTCCATTGATTGATTGCTCTCGCTGTTATGAAATTTCTCCTTACTTCAAGGTTGCTTCTCTCCTTGATTACTTTCATCCATTGTTTCTTATCTTACCCTCAGGTGCTTTGGAGAATAGCTTGACTCCCTCTTCTTTGTGGCAGCCCCTGAGATACTGGAACACTGCTATCCTGTCACCCCTACTCCTTCTTTTCATTAGACTAGATATACCCAATTCTTGCAATCCTTCTTTGTTTCAGCCTCCAATCCCTTAATTATTTTTTTTATTGCTCTTCTCTGTATTCTTTCTAGAGTCTCAATATCCTTTTAATATTGTGTTGACCAAACCTGAATACAATAGTCCAAGTGGCAGTGGGGTTTTTCCCCCTAAAAAAGAGTTTATGTTGTAATATGTAAACTCAGCTAACTGTGAATTCATGAGAATGTGAGGAATACAGTAATCAATTTGACCAGTTGAGTGAATATAGCTTTCTTTGACACAAGTCACTAACAATATATAATCAACATTGCAGTGTATAGAAGTGAACTTCTCTGCAATCGTTTAGTTGCTCTGTCCGTACATCACAGAGGCCCTAAACTATGGCTTATCCATGGTTTGCCAAATAAAACCCAAAGGGGTTAAAACCTAATTTATAAGTCATAATTTATGCAAGGAGGCTTAAACCAACATAACCATGTTATAGCTGTGTGAACTCAACTTAAAAAAAAAAGACAACTTTGGGCTAAGTGCATCACTGGTTTGAATCTGGTTGTATTTACACAACACATTGTGGCTGACCTACTCATGTTTTTCAGTCATGTGAACCCTACACTTCACTGTAAAACGTGGCTGCTTTGATTTGGGCTCAGAGAGTAGTGATTTGAAAATGACATTTAGTAATTTAGTATTAAGTTAATCCAGTCAGTTGTAGCTTTCTCAGCAAACCATGGTAAAGCAAAGTACTGCCTACCACAGTGTGTATGATAGATCAGCTTAGAGCTGGACTACGAGAAAGTACACATTTCAAATTAATTAACGTAATTGGTGTAATATGTTGAAGACAGAGACACTCAAGGCTAGAGCAATGCCTGAGTAAGATAACCTGATAATTACACAAACCTTGTTTGGAAACCTAAAATTAAAGAAGAACTTGAAGCTTGACTCTTGACTACATGGAAATGACCATAAATTTTCTCCAGATTCTAGGATATAATTTTTTTTAAATTTCTCAGCTCTGGAATTTGCATGTGATCATCCAGCAAAAGACTAATTAAGTCTAGCTTCACATCCAGACAAGTTGGGCCAAGTATTGGCACTTCTTAATGAACTAATAATGCAAGACAATGGCACCTATGTAGCTTTAACCTTAACCTAATTTGTAATCAAATGGAAGATATATGAGGATACCTATCTCATACAGCAGTCACTAAAATTGTGCAAAAACAATAAAGATTCTTGGGACACATTAAAGACTGAAACTTTGTTGTTTATTGTTTAAGATGCCCCCCATACTCCTGTTTTTGCTTAAAAAGTCTCCCTCTTGTTGTAACTAAAGTCACCGCCAAGTAAGCAAACATGGACCAACATCACACCTTTGTGATATGAAAGCTACAAAAGGGCTTGAGTTTTTAATTTTACATTCCTTATAAACTCGCATGCTGCAACACAATTGTTAATAGTTGGGTTTTCCTGACTTTGTAGTGGAAGAAGATTGTAGTGGAGAAGATTGTCTTATATGATATATCCAGAGGTGGTATTCAGCCAGTTTGGATCGGTTCTGGCATACCGGTAGTGGAAATTTTGATTAGTTTGGAGAACCAGCAAATACCACCTCTGGCTGGACCTGTCCACCTGCCCCTGCCCTTTTTTGTCCTATATTTCCTTGTTTTTTTTAGCTTAGTTGATTCGCACAGCAATCCACTCTGCTGCGCCTCAGCTGAGCTAAAAAAATAACTCACCTCACTAGCATTGACACAAAGGGCGGTTTTTAAATGCTGCATGCGTGAAGCGCTCTCCCATAGAATTGGTAGGAAAAAGATGTGGAATCCCACCCCTGGATACATCAGGGGGGTCTTCAAACTTGTTAGCTTTAAGACTTGTGGACTTCAACTTCCCAGAATTCCTCCCCTAGTCATGTTAGCTGAGGAATTCTGGGAGTTGAAGTCCACAAGCCTTAAACTTGCCAAGTTTGAAGACCCTTGGGATATATCCACTTTAAGTACTTTAATAACAGGAACAGCTGCAAAAATAAAGGACTCTTTTTATCTTCACTAGCACAACAAACCAACTTGCATGAAGATTGTAAGCTTTCCCTTGATAGTTGACACATTTTTCAGGGAGATCTCTGTTCTGGCATCCATCGTCCCCGATCAACCTGCTATCTCTCCAAAGCAGGTGTTCGCTCAACTATCTGACATCAGAAGATTCACAGTGGAAAGTTCTGAACTGGGATTCAGAAGGGTTTTTGAAGTACAGCATTGTGGACATGTAAGTAGTGCTTGGCTTAAGACCACAATGGAGCCCAACATTTCTGTTGTTCAGTGAGACATTGGTTAAGCAAGTTTTGGGCCCTTTTATGAGCTTCCTTGCCACAATTGTTAAGTGAATCACTGCAGTTTGATGAGTTAGTACCCTGACTTCCCCATTGATTTGACTTGTCAGACAGTCGCAAAAGGGAATCATGTGACCTTGGGACACAGCGACGGTCATAAATATGAATCAGTTGGCAAGCATCTGAATTTTCATCATGTGACCATGGGGATGCTACAATGGTTGTAAGTGTAAAAAATGCAATTCTTTATTGGCGATTGGACACAGAAGGAATTTGTCTTTGGTGTAAATGCTCTCAGTGTATATATAAAGAAAAACTACATTCTTCAAGAATTATGTACTCAACCGACATACTGTGGAACAGAAAGAAGGTTTTATGTTTGTTTTTGTTGTGAAAAAAATAAAAATAAA
>JANHFN010045635.1:0-11750 GCA_032468175.1 Toxicocalamus goodenoughensis
TTCTATTCTATTCTATTCTATTCTATTCTATTCTATTCTATTCTATTCTATTCTATTCTATTCTATTCTATTCTCTGCCATGGCCTAAAGCTGTTTTACATCTTCCTGAAATTAAATAACTGAATATGAGTCTCTTCTTTATTGTGTGTGTGTGTGTGTTTGTAAGAGGGAGGGATGGAGGGAGGGACGGAGGGAGAGAGAGAGATGGAAGATTCAAGAGAAACATTTGCGCTACTTGGCTTGGGGCTATACCAAAATGAAATTTGGAAACGATGTTGGTGGCCTTTGTTCCATATTTCAGAGCGTCTTCTGCTTACACAGACAGGCAATGTTTCATAAGAAATAGCGCAAAGGGGAATAAAACTACACTTTTACAGTAAGAGAAATGAGAGAGGGACAAAGACTTGGCCTAAAAAGTAAAGGTCACGGAAGCTAAAGGAGAAAACAGGCTGAGTGAACCGAAGGCTTCGGCTCTTTGAAAGAACAAAGTCAAACTGTTTTTGATTAAAGAAGGGTTTGAGGACTCTCTTCAGTTAATCTGAAGACAAGCCTTGCTTTAGAGAAGGGGTTGGCAATCTTAAACACTCAAAGAGCCATTGGGACCCGTTTCCAACAGAAAAGAAAGCAAAACACCAGTAGCCACAAAACCTTTCCCTTTAACATAATTGTTAGAAACTATTATTGTAATGGCAAATAGTTATTATTATTAATTACATTATATATTATTATTATATTATATATTATTATATTATTATATTATATATGTAACTGGATGGTCAGTGTGATTTCCATCAGTGTTGCATAAAGGATAAAATGTTTAATTCATTGACCCATTATGTGTGTATCCTCAGATTATGAAGATATGAGCCACGGTGATGCAGTGGTTAGAGTGCAATACTGCAGGCTACTTCTCTGATTGACAGCTGTCTGCAATTTGGCAGTTCAAATCTCACCAGGCTCAAGGTTGACTCAGCCTTCCATCCTTCCGAGGTGGGTAAAATGAGGACCCAACTTGTTAGGGGCAATAGGCTGACTCTGTAAACTACTTAAAAGTGCTGTAAAGCACTGTGAAGATGTATATGAGTTTTAAGTGCTATTGCTATTATGTCCTCCCAATTCATTTCACAAAGGTAAAAACTGTATTGAGCAAGCATCAGAACAGCTTTGATGACTCATGATAGAAGATATGTAGCTTCTTGCTATTGGTGTCTAATCAGATCCAACAAAGTTAAATGTTGGGCTCTAAATATATTCAGAACATCATGCTCCCATTACTCCACCTTTTCCCATCCCCGTTCACTGGCTACATTTGCAGACAGTCAGTAGATCTCAACTGTATTATAGGCATTTCTACAATATATGAAGAACTGTGTGCATAATAAGTGGGTTGCAGCAGACATAAGCATCCTCTAGTAAGTTCTCAGTCACACAGTTACCCTGTTACATTACAATACTACATAGTGGTAATACACACATGGTTTTCTCTCTTACTCATAGGGTTGAGACTAGTGCATGTAAATAGTCTCTTAAGACTACTCTTGAATATGAAACTTGCATTTTTGAGACTCTGCAATGCAATAACATTTTGGTCATATTAGCTAATTGTGACTGTGGATTGTCTCATCTGTACAGCTCTACTCAAAATAGACATCTGCTGCCTATTGAATGCCTGGTAATTCTGTTTGCCTATTCAATTGATAAAAAGAGCACCTGGCCCCCAGAGTGATTAAAAATACATATAATTTTAATTCACTAACCCAAATCACCAATCAGATCTATATAATCCTTCCTTATTACATTTCAGGAAGGGAGGTTCAGTAATGTGAAGATAGAAATTAATGAGAAAAAGATATTACAATGCAGCCCCTTTAATTTAAATGTCTTCTGGCACTGGTTTTTATTGGCCTAAATGATTAAGACTGCACTTTGTAAACCATCTGTAGTTACAAAAGGAGAGTAGGAGATAAATCATTTTATGGAAGTGATTCTACTGTACCAAGAGAAGGGAGACTGGGGTTCTAATACATTCTCAGCCATCTCGATGTTCAGGTCTCTCCAATTTCTCTGTGAGTCTATTATTTTTTCCTCTTTCTTACTCTTCCCAACCACACTTTACTTCACTGTTTGCTAATGAAGATGTCTATTTGAGATCCAGAGGTTAGTGGCCTGCTTCTTTACCCATCCAATCCTCTTAACAAAATCTCAAGGAGAAGTCATTAACACACATAAGAGGTAGTGAGAATAAATGATTGATGCTCCTTAAAATGATGTAAAGGTCTTTTGTCTACTGAACAAAACAGTGGAAGAGCTCTGCTGATTGCGGTTTATATGGACTATCCTTATTTTCTGGTGAAATACACTCTGGAAGAAACTCCCTTTATGAAATGATAGTGTACACAAAAGAGAAGCATGAGTGATGGCATCCTTTGAGAATGATCACTTCTGAGTCTCTCTCACATTTTGCTGAACACAGATGCTGGAAAATAGATGAAGATTACACAAGAGAGAAGCCAGTCTCCAGAGATGCAGATGTAACCTTTGTGTTTCTCTATTACTCTAAGCCATATTAAAAAGGCACAGGTGCCTAATTGTTGGGAGTGTGTGGACCAAATGCAGTTTATTTATTTAACTTATTTCCTGCTTTTATTATTTTTATAAATAACTTAAGGTGATTAACATATGTAATATTCCTCCCTCCCCCTTTTGTCCTGACAACAACAACCCTGTGAGATGGATTGGGCTGAGAGAATGAGTGATTGTCTCAAGGTCACCCACACAGCTTTCAGGGCTAAGATGGTTCTAGATCTCATGTTCTCCCCCATGATAGATACTTAAACAGGTCTGAATATTTTTATCTAAGGTCTGTATAACATCAATACAGTATTTTATGTTGCTTATCCACTCACAGAAGAAACTTAACTATTAATATCTTCCTGCTGCTTTATAGCAGAACTTATAGCAGTATGTGGAAGCTTTTAGCAAACATTTGAAATTATTTAAAATGACTCCACCCTGTCAAAAGAATGGATTTACTAAACTCAGATGATAGGGCCATAAAAATAATGCATTAGATAACAATAAATAATAACTTTAAAAATCCTTCCCTTTCTTGTGACAGCATGCAAAGAATTGATGGCTTCTGTTTTATTAACATGTTCCAGGAAGCATTGCAAGAAATTGAATAACCAAGTGGATTTCAAAACACAAAGAAAAGTACAGGTGTATGCTAGCCTTCTTAGATAAATAAACTATTCAGCACAGTAACACTTTAATTTCCCTTTGAAGCCAGCATATGAGGTATTCTTTACAGAAGCCAACATAGTGAATGGTTATGATGAGTAGATGAACATAGTTGGCAATGAAAAGAGAATAACTGAAACTGCATTTCTGTACAGCCGAAAGAAAGAAAGAAAGAAAACCCAGGACCTGCATTTCTGGGGATGAAATGCCACACTGAGTGGAGCCAATAAGCACAGCAGAATGAAGAGCTGTTGAATAGTCTGGCTCTTCATAATTGCTTTCTGGAAAAGGAAAGGCTTGAGATTACCCACAAGTGCTCTAGACCATTTCTCCTCCTGAGGAGACCACAAAGACAGCAGTCTCCAGTAGGTTTGGAGCTCTGGGAGATGAGGGAAAGTCATCTGTGCAGTTGGCGCCTTCAAAAAAACCCGAAACACTGGCTTCACACACTTCCTATTCTAATCACTTTTGGAAATTGCTTATTAACTGCTTTTCAGCTATTAGGAACCTTTAGCTCCATATGTTTTGGCAGCATCTGGTGAGTTTTCTTCAAGCCTGAGTGAAATAAGTTTTAAATATAAGTTTAAATATATAAAAAACATCTTTTTAGATTAAATAGCAAAAGGGGTTATCAGAACGTTGATTTTGGAAAGTTTCAAATGGGCTAATGATCCAGTTGGCTTTGAAATAAGATTTTTAAATTGATAATAAGAATCCTTCCTGTGGGGAAAATGCTGTTGTTTTGAATACTTTAAAAAACATGAGAGGATGGGAACCAGAAGGAACTAAAGATTACAATTAAAAAAGAAGAGCATTTAAATTTGACTTATTAATACATATATGGAGCAAAATACTTAATATTGGACATATCAAAATATATTTGTGAACAATGGACCTACAGGTTAATTTTAAGAGTGTCTACCATTATAAATAGACTGTTATGGAAGAGCATCAAGTTTTACCAGACAAGATTAAGACTGGTTTGAAAATGGATTTAAAAACAACCAGCTACAAGAATGATATGGAAAAAGGTGCTGCACTGGATAACAAAATGAAACTGGCTGATTATAATTAAAAGGGGTATACAAATAACAACCAAGAAAGTAACTTGGAGAATTTGGGGGAGGCTGGGAAAGAAAGAGTAAAGCGGCCTCATCAGATAGTTCAAACAGGAATAGAGTACACCAATACAGTTTCCCAAGCAACAGGTGCATTGCTTCCTTGTTGTTCCATGAAGTCAGCCTTATATCTAATCAGTGAAAGATTGGCTTTGACTGTTGCTAGAGGACATTCACGCAGAAGTTCCTTCTCTTTTCCACTTTGTGTACAGTATGTTCACTTTTGTTTCTCCTTGTGTGAATAGGCATATCAGACTTATGAACTCATTTAGTCTCACTTTCTATCAGTGGTTTGATAGGAAAATGAGGGATCATTGAAGGTCTCAGTATGGGTTTCTGACCACCCCCATTAGTTGCATCAAATCTTTGGTGTCCCTTTCTTCTGTCTCTCTGTCCCCGCCCTCCAGCAATGGCCTTTTTAGAGGAGGCAGGGATGAGCAGGATCACTTACCTTAAACATACACACATAGAAAATATGTGCCAATCGAATGGGCTTTGGATTCTATGAGATACAGGTCCTACAGCTGGCAATCTAGACTTAGCAGCACTCCTGCATTCTCTTTCTGATGGAAAGCATGTTTCTTTCCTTAAAAAAATTAACAAAACTCACAGCATGCCATGCGGCTTACCTAGCTTGTGTTGATGTTTCCAAATAATATCAATCTGCAGTACTAGAATACACTGTAATACACGATCATGTAAAATAATTTACATAATAATTTCTAGATCCAGCCTCCTGGTTAAACACAAAGTGATGGACTAGGCGGAAAATAGGGAGATACTGTCACCATGATAGCAGTTCTCTCATAACTTCCCCTAAATGTCAGTTGCTGATACCAGGTTTCAAGAGTTTCAAGAGTTTTGTATCTAGCCACCCTACTATCTGATTCATATACTGTGCTAATACACAATTTGTTTAACCATGATTTGCTGACCACCACAAGTCCAATACAATCAAACTGCAATATTACTTTATTGTATTGCACAAACTCAATCTATGCTAGGTCTGGAAGGGCCTCCAAATTACAGAAATAACACAGTAAGCTTTACCCAAAAGTTAATTGGTCTGGTTTTTTCAGTGAACATGTGTGCAAAAGAACATTTGCACAGTTTGTTCCATTGTTATGTAAACAATGCATGCAGTGACTTGGTAGAAAGAGACAGCCAGAAGTTTCTGCCTTCTAGAATTTTATCGTAGTGGTGCCTGCCAAATGAGGAAGCATTCCTCTGCAAAACATTTACAGTCTTCCTGCTGTCCTTTTCCATCTCCTGCCCCCTCCTTAATTTGGTTGTTGATAGTTGGCAAGGAGATCAAGAGAAACTCGGGGCATTTACTGTCAGCTCATTTAAAGTGCTGCCCAACTATCCTTGAGCCAACAGAAAACACTTCTTGTTCTTCAGTTATTCAGTCATATCTGACTTTTTGTGACCCAGAGGAGGACATGGCCATTTCCCGGAGACTATCTGCTTCTTTGAGTTTGGGGAATTCATGCTTATGCCTACAATACTTTGCCTTGTATTGGCTTCTTTGCCATTGTATTTCTCCAAGCATCTTTTCCAATGACTCTCCCCTTCATGTTGTGCTTCCTTTAAACTTCAGCTTCCTTATGAATCTTCCTTATGAATCCTGGTGAATGGTCTGGTTTTACTTCATTTCATTCTGAGTGATTTCTTCTTTTTGTAGAGGGATCCATTTTTCTTTCTTCTGCCTTTCCTTTTTTAAAAAATAAACTTTATTGAATTTTTATTACGTTAAAAACATAAAAAATATATCATTCAATAACAGCTGTTTATGGTGCTTATCATATAACAATCATTTGTGCAATATTTACAAATATTAATTTGTGCATAATTATATTCTTATTCTATCTATATTCTATATTTAATAATTACCTATCCTTAATCTATCTCCGATCTATTCAGCTATACCATTGTTCCCATACCTTATAAAATATTGAAGCTTCCTTATCTTTTAAACTCAGCATTAGTTTATCCATTTCAGCACAATTCATAACTTTTTGTATAACCAGTTCCTCTACAGGTGTATATGGATGTTTCCAACATTGCGTAAAGGCAATCCTGGCAGCAGTCAATATGTGTAATAATAAGTATTTTGTACTCTTTGCATTTTTTTTTTGAAGACTCCCAATAGCCTTTCCAATAGTCCAGTTTACACCATTCTCTGTTACCAGTGCAAAAACCATAGTCTTGACAACCACATATATTTACATAATATTGCAGAATAATAGAATAGCAGAGTTGGAAGGGACCTTGGAGGTCTTCTAGTCTAACCCCACCACTCAAGCAGAAAATCCTATACCATTTCAGAGAAATGGTTGTCCAATCTGGTCTTAAAAACCTCCAGTACTCACAACTTCTGGAGGCAAGTTGTTCCACTGATTAATTGTTCTAACTGTCAGTAAATTTCTCCTTAGTTCTAGGTTGGCTCTCTCCTTGATTAGTTTCTATCCATTGCTTCTTGCTCTGCCTTCAGTTGCTTTGGAGAATAGGTTGATCCTCTCTTCTTTGATGTCTATGAAGTATTCCTATGTTGTTTAGATTTTTCATAGTGTTCTTCCAAATAGCAGATATCTCATTATTTTATGGTTACAAGTTACCATCCCTCTGAATTTTTGAATGTATGTATGTATGTATGTATGTATGTATGTATGTATGTATGTATGTATGTATGTATGTATGTATGTATTGTATGTTACTGTTCAACTTCTTTACATCATTGCATTAGATTGACATTGCCTATAAACATTGTTGGTGTTTTTAGCACGGAGAAGCAGACTTTTTTCTTTTAGCTGCAACAAGAGATTTCTGAAGTCTTCCTCACTTCTAGTCATTAAAGTGATGTCATCAGTATATCTAAGGTTATTGATGTCTCTCCCAATGATTTTAATTTCAATGTCCATTTCTTCTTGTCAAGCATATCTAATGATGTACACTGTATATAAATTAAATAAGTAAGGGGGCCGTGTGGACCTTCGGTGTACTCCTTCCCAATTTTGAATTTAATTGCTCCATTGTCTATTCTGAAATGGTTCTTGAGACATTGTACAAATTCTTTAGTAGGCAGATGAGGTAGCTCAGAATTGCCATGTTTTTAAGGGCTTTCCTCCATTTGTGGTCTATACAATCAAAAGCCTTAGTATAATTGCTAATGGAAAAATAAATGTCATTTTGGAATACCTTTGCCTTTTTTCATTATCCATTAAATGTTTGAAATATTATCTTGAGTGCCCCTGACTCTTCAGAAGCTAGGATGAACATCTGGCACTTCTCATTCTATGTTTTGATTAAGTCTAGATTACTAAGAGAGATAAGTGCCATTGGTCAATAATTGGAGCATTCTTTAACCTTGTATTGAAATGTAAAGTGATTTCCTCCTACCATTTCTTAGCCATTGTTGTTCTTTCTATACCTGCTTACAAATGATAAGGAGCATTTCAAGCTCAATCACTATCCTGCCACAGATAACTCTTGTGAAAATTCACCAAAAGACAGCAGGTGCAGGCCATGTTTCTTTGCTTATATCCAACCTTTATTATTTGTTATAAATAACTCATGGCAAGGTATATTAGGTATGAGTTGGGCTGAGAGAGAGAGTGAACTGGCCCATAGTCCCCCAACCAGCTTTTATGCCTATGGCAGGTTTCTAGCCTGGTACCTTAACCACTAAACCAAATTGGCTCTCAATAAAAGCATTAGTACATCTTCCCCACATTCCCCTCCTCTTCCAACAAATGTTTCTGATAACTTTGGAAGGAGAATATTGTAAAAGAATTTGGGAAGGCAAAACAGGGTGAATTAAATCCATCAGAAGAAATGTTGTTGCCAGAATTTTAGAGTTACATTTGTGACAATGATAACCACCAGTTACAAAGCTTGGGTGATATAAGTTAATGTATCTGTGAAAACATACTCCAAGCTCCTATTTTGCATAGGTAGATGCAAAAGTTGTCTACAGTTTAGACAGGCACTACAAGGCAAGTGAAGCTGCATTGTACAATCCCCTACCACTTCATGCCTGCCACCAATTAGCCAGCTAACTTTTAAACAGGGATGCAACTTTAAAATTGTGTTAAACCCATCTCTAAAAATAACCCAAGTGAAGAGCCAGTTGGCATTGGGGGAAGGAGAAGGAAGACTGCCCAATGCTTTGCACAACCATCTCTCATACACTGGACTCACAGCCTGATGAACACTTGGCAGACACCTGAGAAATTGTTCTGATAAATTGTTCTGCTATACGACATAACCTATTTTCATACGTTGGGCATCTGAACTAACTGGTAGCGGAGTTGCACAGTGTGGCCTTTTGCCTTCTCCCTGCATGGTTCAATCCCTCTGGGGTAGGCCCTTTTTACTTCACATTGTTTGAAGACCCATTAAAGAAGACCCATCCCTAAACACTGTTTAAACCATAATTACATAGGCTTACTTTGGAGACTCTTCTTCTGGATCAAAAGATCTCAGCTACAGAAAGTTGTTTATCCTGTTTTCAGCTACAACCAGGTGCTTTTTTTGATCATATGAGTTTTTCCCAGGATCACCTTATTAGTCCCCCAACAGCTATGTCTAGAACATTATATAATATGGATTCCCTGAAAATACCACCAGAAGAACTTAATACCAGCTAAGGCCTGGGGAAATCAGAGATTCGGTAATGTTTTTGATAACTTTGGAAGAAGAATACTGGAAAGGAATTTGGGAAGGGGAAACGAGGTGAAACTAATTCCACCAGGAGAAATGTTATTGGCAGAATTTTAGAGTTGCATCTGTGACAATGATAACCACCAGTTACAAAGCAAAAAATAATAATAATTCTAGAATGGGATACTCCAGCTAAGAAAATTACAGTACGGTTCAAAGAAAAGAAGAGAAACATGTTTAAGTTCATTGTGCTGAAAAGTTATATCGCTCAAGGAAAAACACAGCCCTCATTAATTTAAAAATTCTTTTGCAGGATACTTTTTTTGTGTGTATTACACCTTGCAAATACTATGGCTTTTGCACACTGTGGCCCAGGGAGAATGTTCTCTTTTCTCAAACATTTCCTGTTTCAAATCTGCTGACTGATACTTGATCTATTCTATAGCTTCTTTCCTTTCTATGTTTTATCTTCTTGATTAAATCCCTAAGTATTTTGCTTTTGATATGTACACTATGGAAGGTAATTATAGAAAACAATGGGGCAGAAAGTGTTACTTCTGAGACATGATAGCATATTTGCACAGTGACATGAGTTTTGCATAAGGACATGAGTTTTGCATGGTGACATGAGTTTTGCTCACAAAACCCCAAGGCAACTTCTCTCAATAAAGCAATATGAGAAGCAAGACAGATATGCTGTTGTCTTAAAAATACAGAGAGCAGCCAAGGTTCTAACTTTATGCACTTTCCTGAGAGTAAATCCAGTAAATGCAGTGGGATTTATTTTTAAACATGCTTAGAACTGAGCTGCAAAAATGAGGGATTGCTGATTACAGAGAGCACATCACCTAATTATTTCAACGTAATGATGCCAAAGCTTGAATTGGCACTGTTTGCTTGCAGAACAGGTGCTGTATCACTTGAACTGTGATAACTCCCACTAGGCTGTTAATCTACTCCATCCTTTTAAGTTTCAGGGCAAAAATATTCATTAAAAAGTTCATGTATTTTTCATGTATTGTTGTTTCAATTTTGTATAGTTGCCCATTTGCCAGCTCTTCTGTGTGACAACCAACATTAAAAACAGCAAATCCCCTCTCCCCTCCACACACAAAGATCACATACACACAAGTAGCACATAGGCCAACTGGGTATTTTTGCCCAATGGAATATCATTTTGCTAGGAATCTTTCCTTTAAAAGTCAGGTAAATAAAAATATTCCCAGTTTAAATAGCAGCATACAAACACATCCAATCTATTGGATGCAGTTGCTGTTTGTGTATGCATATATAGTTCATTCTTTAAACTTCAGTACATTTTGTCTTTGGTTTCAGTCCTCTCTGCAGTGAATCGCTACAGGCTGTTACTTCTGAATTGGTTGTATTCTAAATAATGTAGGTACTCATTTCCATTTCTTTCTCCATAAAATGCCTATTTATGAAACAACAAAACAATATCCAAGCGGATGCTGAAATTTAAAATCAATGCAACAATTATTTTTGTACTTTACTAATCTATTGTACTGTATCTATTGTACTTTACTAATTTATTTGATTCTTTTTCTTAGTTCTTATTGTTTTTATTTTAATTTTAAATATGATTTTACATTGAGTCGCCATGGGCGAATAGGCGGCAATATAAATCAAATAAATAAATAAATATTTTTCTTCTTTTGTACTTTGGGGGAATATTGCTAAATTGTTTTTTTTACTGGTATTATGTGCTATAATGAATGTTAATATGAGTAAATGTATATCCAGGGAAGGAAAATGCATATTTTCCTTTCCAGAAAAGGAAAGAGCAATTGATTATGTATAGTGATAGAATTCATGATAAAGTATTTTTGCTTATATTTTATCAAGAAAACTTTTTTCCAGACTTCTCCACAGATTAGCTTCTAGAACAAGATGTTAAAGGTTGGAAAGATTGTGTGAGGGTTTTTGAATACCTGGTGGTTATTAATTAAGAATATCACTTAACAAATGGCAGATTGTTGATGACTTTGTCCAGCTTCAGAAGCTAAAGAGCATCAGGCCTGGTTGGACTGGAACAAGAGATTAACAGAGAATCCCAGGGCTAAGGCCTAGACAGGTGGAAACAATTGGAGGAGAAATCAGTGCCAAACTATTTCTCTATAGTTCCTAAGCAACATGTTTGGACATGCCTGTGAAATTCCAGAAGTTGCACTCAACTTGACAAGGACTACTTTTAAAATTCTTGATTAGAGGAGACCACCTTTTCTATGATTGCAGTGCTAAACTATTTTCACACGGGATTTTGGACTTTGTGGTTCTGTATGTTATAAAAATAAAGCTATTGTAATAGCCTGCTAGGCAAACATGACTATCACATTAAGTCATAATACTGTTGATTTGGGAGGAATTATATGTACTATGTACACAGCAATTATGCTTTGTTAACCTGAGTTAGAATTTAAAACAGGGGTTCTCTTTGTGATACCGTAACACAATAATTACATGAGTTTATGTGACACTTCAATAAAATAAAAGCAATAAGTTCATTAATGTTCGAATTGGGCAAACAGCACATGTGCTATTTACTTTTAATAATTAAATTTTAATTTCTGTATCAAATGAATCAATAATAGGTCCTAATGGAATACTTTTCATTAGATATAATAGCAAGAGCAAGAGCACTTAGACTTATATACCGCTTTACAGTGCTTTACAGCCCTCTCTAAGCGGTTTACAGAGTCAGCATATTGCCCC
>JANHFN010045702.1:0-11746 GCA_032468175.1 Toxicocalamus goodenoughensis
AACACATTGTAAGCCGCCCTGAGTCTTTGGAGAAGGGCGGCATATAAATAAAAATAATAAATAAAATAAATAAATAAATAAATAAATATGTGTGTGTATATGGGAATATGCATAATGGTTATCTTTTGAGAGCTGAATGCAACAAAATTTCCTTTTAATGTCTGCTGATTTATATACATTTAGTGACAATAAAGTTTTTATTCTGTTGTGTTCTATTCTATCTACTGTAGAACCTACATATCAAAACATTGTTACCGTAGATGTTACAATCCTTTAATGAAATTCCGAAGTAATTATTCAAAATTCTTCAATTGCCACAATAGTATTGCTGCAATTGGGTTTGTTCAGCTTCTTATTTGAAACTTAAATGATAACATGATATATCTTTCTTGAAATATATTATAGTTATCCTATAATCCTGCATACCCATACACCAACCAATGAGGCTATACCTAAGCCATAGTTTGTTTTAGCTATGTTTTATTGCCAAATATACATAACAGAATGGATCACCCAAATGCAAAAATAATGAACCTGGTTTATAAACAATAATGATGGGTTTACACATTGCTCTAAACCACAAACGAATAAATCCTGTTGCAGTTTAACAAGATATGTCATCTCAGAAAATAAACGGAATTATATAACACATATTACTATAATTATAAAAAAGAGCAATTGAGACACTGTATGAATCTATCTACCAATTTAAATTACAATGTGGTTTGTTTGGTTAGGGTAGAACAGTATGTGAATTTAGTCATTATTTTTTATAAACGATTTATAATTCAATACAACATATGAAGCTTACCAAAATCACCAATATAACTTATTTGTGACACAGTTTCTGTTCTTTGATACATAAGATTTACAAAAATAATTCTTGGGAAGAAATTTGATATATTTGATAACATATTGTAGTACATTAACAGCCTATAGGCAGTTTAAACTGAAAACTGCCTCCTCCCCCCCCCCCCCAAAAAAAAAGGAACAATAGCTTTGCTATTTTGTAAACACTTACTTCTAATGAGATTACCATCACTGCAATTACCCAATATGGGCTGGTCTTGTGTATCTGCTTGTATGTTTTGATTACGTGAATGCTCTGGCTCTCTTAACTCTCCTACAGTTGCTTTGTCTTCATCCTTGTTTTCTAAGAATCACAAAATAGTAAGGTATAGTTAACATTTTCTTTTTCCATTTTCAAATTTACTTCAAGAATTTCCAACAGGATCAACAATTTTAAAAATCGATGGTAAAGTGACATTTTAACATTTCAATGACCATTTGTGTTTCAAAATTCCAATGTAAAACACATCCTACAATCCATGTGACACAAAAAATAAAGACTTTGCCACATTGTGAAATATACTAAATGGCAATACAAATCAGAATCCATACATCCTTAGTATTAGTCCTTTACATCAAATTTCGGATTTTAGTCTAAGAAAAAATGAATCCAGATAAACATTTACTGTGATAAATGAGTTTCCCCAATTAATTGACAGATAGATCTTTAGGAATTTATAACCGATACACTACATAAAGAATAGTTTTTCACCAAACCAAAATTCAATCTACTACAGTTGGCAGGTGGCTAGATTCTGCACAGCAGCACTGGGGATTCGTTCGAAACACGTGTCTAATCCACCATAGTTATGTTATATAACAAATGCATAGCTTATTCCTTTCCCTTTTAGTATTAAACTGACAACGGGCCACACAGTTTATGGATTGTAATTTCAGTATCGATAGACCATATATAGATTTTAGATTTTTTAATTCTGACTTTTTTGTTTTTATAAATAACTAATGGTGGCAAACATACCTAATACACTTTCCTCCTATTTTCCCCACAACAATTCTGTGAAGTGAGAAACTGGCCCAAAGTCACACAGAGAATTTTCAGGCCTCTAGTAAGACTAGAACTCCTGATTTCTAACCTGGTCCTTAACCACTAGATCTGTCCTCTGCTGCATGTAGCATCTTTCCATCCAGTACCACATCAGCCTGCCAAGAGAAGGTGCATTAAAGGGAGTGAATGAGAATGGGAATGGGAATTGATTATTGATATTGTTTAAATAAAGCAGTTTATTTTATTACTCATGTTTTGTGTCTATGGTCCCATATCTACTGTTGCATATGAACCTAAACATTTCAACTTTGATCCCTGAATGCAAGTGCATTCAAGGTAGACAGCAGTAATTTTGTCATCTTCTGCAAGTTTGTCCTTTCCTACTTCCTAGCTATTCTTTGCAAAGTTTAACATGTATGTGTAGACTTTAGAAATTAACTCAGTAACAGAAGAATTTAAGGAGCTGAAATTCACACTCACAGAACCCAAATTAAAGAAAACTATTATAGGGTAACTCACACTAAAAACAAGGAGGCATTGGTCAGGACAACACCAAGACACCCTGAGACATCAAAATATTCTAGTAATAATGTTAATCTTGGTCTGGGTTAGTTCATAGTAAACATGTCAGCCAAAATTCAACTATGATATTCCTTGTCACTGGTGTTCCTTTTGATAAACTTGAATCATAAAACCACAGAATGTTAGAGGCCATTTAGACCAATACTAAATGCAATAACCCAAATTAAAGTCTAGCTCTTGCTTGAACACATCTAATGAAAAGCAACCATCCTATCTCTCAGTAATAGCTTTGACTCTCAAACTATTCATACTGTCAGAAATTTGGTCTTTTTTTCTAATATTCAGTTAGAATCTGATATTTTCTAGTATTCAGTTGCAAACTGCTTTACCTTAAGACCCATTATTCAATGGCACATACTATAAAATTAAGCAGAGAGAACAAATTTTTCAGGGTTTTTTTTCCTAACCTCAAGATCTGAAGAATATCCACTTTATATCCACTTGTTCTAAAGGCTAAACGTATCTACTGTTTCCCCAAAATAAGATCCTGTCTTATAATTTTGGAGGCTCTAAAATAAGCAGTAGGGCTTATTTTCAGAGGAAGTCTGAATGGATGATTTCCACATACAGGCAGTCGTGAACGCAGGGGCTGATGGGAGTGGGAATGCTGCAACCGCTGACCCAGCCCTCTCTGTCCCACCATCTGCTTCCCACAGTCACAAGGGCCAAGCTCTTGGCACGCCCTGGCCTCCGCCCACCCTGCCTGCTGGCCCTGCTGCTACTGGGATACTGGGTGTTGCTCAGGCTGCTGCTATGAGGCAGAAGGCAGTGAGGTGTGTCAGGATCACCTGCCACCCTGTACTTTTGCCTGCTGCCAATGCCACCATGCATCAGAATTGTCTGCCTCCATTAATTCAGATGTCAATCCGTCGCACCGTCTGCAGCTGTGACACATAGGGCAGAAGGGCGCACGGTGCATCAGGATCACCATGCCTCTGCCAGGCTGCTGGGCCTGTTGCATCTGCTGCTGTTGGCCTCGAAGGGGCTCTTCATCCTCCTGGCTGTGCCGATCTCAGCTGCTGGGCTGACCCTGGCCTGGCACAGGGTGAATTAGCCCAGATCTACGACCTCCAGAACATCTCCCCCGCCACCAGCCTGCTTTCCTGCTGGCTTTGCAAGGCAGGCATGGGGCTGTTTTTTTACCTCTGCATCACCTGTGGCTGGTTTGCTGCCACCACCCTGCCTTCTGCCATCCTGTCCAGTATCACCACCACAAGATGAGGTGAGGCTGGTGGCGAGAGGTAAATCTGCCTCACTCCACCTGCCAGATACCTGCCAAAATCGTGCAGAGCAAACAGCCCCTGCAAGGCTTGCAGCAGTAGGTGCAGCAGGCACAGCAGCCGGCCAGAGGCATGGGGGGAAGGCAATCCTGCGCAGTGCAGCCTTATGCCCCATCGCAGCCGCTGACAAGATGGTGCGCTGGATTGACATCTAATTTAATGTAGGCAGGCGATTCCAATGTGTGGTGGCACCAGCAACAGGCAGAGACATGGGAGGAGCAGGTGATCCCAATGCACCACATGGCTTTTTGCCTCGTCATAGTAGCAGCCTGAGCAAAACTCAAGTTCCAGGCCTGGTGGAACACAAACCATGGTTGCTGCCTCATTCAGAGCCGCAGAACCTTCAGCTGAGAGATTGCCTGGGCAGGGCTGGGGCTAGTGAGAGTGCACCAGAAACACCTCCAGGCGCCCAGAGAGATGGAACAAGCTCCCTGCCCTCACTGGCTCAGCCGTTCCATAGAGCAACAGTTAAGGGACCAAATCAGGTCTAGGCCAAGCTCACGGTGTTGCTTTGCCCACATTGCTGGTCCCAATGCTATGCTGAGCCATGTCGCACCCTCGCTCCCATGCATAGGCAGCACTTGGTGCCAAGGCCTGGCTGCTGGTGTCACATTGGTGAGAAGGGAAGGGGCTAAACTCCATGAGGTGACTGGGGAAGTGAAGGAGCCACTGTGCTAAGTGCCGCCTCAGGGATCTCTGTCCATGTTTATGAGGGGACACCTGGTTGGGCAGGTGGTCATTGGCTGTCCCTGGCCCAGAGGACGGGGGGGATAAGTTCTCTCCTCTAGCTTTATTGTCCCCTCCTCGGCCGGTAGGGAGGTTACAGCTTCGACTCAGGCCTTTAATGTATGTGGGCTTCTGAATCAGAATACCAAGAAGCTAGGTAAAACACCCTCCCTTTAGTTACTTTTTTTTGTGGTGTTTTATTTTCTGCCCTTGGCAGAAAACAGACGTGTTTGAGCAATTAACACATCTGTCGTGCCCGACCACTCCATCCCAACATCTCTCTGCTTGCCTGTGGTTGCTGCCAGATGCCATTGGCCCTGAGTGCTCGCCACCTCCTGTGCTGACCATGCCCACACACTGGCTTATTTTGGGGGTCGGGCTTATATTGAGCGCATACTTAAAAATCAGGCTAGGGCTTATTTTGGGGATAGGTCTTATTTTCAGGGAAACATGGTATGTCCTTTAGTTTCACTTCAAAAAATAAATAAATTCTAGTTTCAAGATCTCTACTGCCTTTCTTTAAACTTGCTCCCATTTCACTTACTACTCCTCTAATAGTGATACTCAGAACAAGACTTCAAGCTGGTCTTACTAAGGCTTCTCCAAATATTCTGGTTCTAGCTGTGATTTTCTTTTATTTATCCTCATAACATAGTCTCCATCTTGCTGTGCCTAAGGTATTCCAAGATGAAAGTAGAGATTTGCTTACTATTACATAAGAATAATTCCAAATCTAGGGAAGATAGGAAAGGAACCTTCAAAAGTCACGGGTCAACAGGACTAGCTAGCAACTGTTCTAGATTAGGGTATTGTTGCAAAAAAAATTGGAAGCTTGTTGTTCAAGGTCGGCTACAGGATGGGACAGTACTCATATTTGTGTGCTTTTTACTGAGAACTGTAGGCAGCATCACATAGCATATTATTTTCTTTTCCAGGTTTGCCTTACAGTAGGTTATTCCTGGTAATCACTGTGGCCCTTCTAATCAAGCATTGATTAGGAATTATAATTTAAGAAATATGCAATTTCATTTCCTTAGTTATTTGTCTCTCAAATAAATCTGAACAATGGAGTTGTATCTCAAACCCAACTGCCGATAAGATATTTTGTGATGTATTCCTGATATAAATAATAAGCATGTATCTATAATTAGCAGTCATTTTAACTTTATTATAAGGTCCTTATATGTTCATTGTTTAGCTTCATAGCAAAGTCCATAAAATTAACTTTTTGCATGCATTAATCTATGCTCAGACTGGCGTTCTTTGGCCTTTGTGGAATTTTGCCAAGATCTCTTGACCACGAGTATAAATAATAAAAATGTAATAGTAACCAGAGATTTTTCTGTGCAAACACTAAGGAACTTCAGGTTGTGCAAATTACTTAGAAGACTGTGGAGTCCTTAGTGTGCTCTTCAAGCTTTGACTGCATAGTTCAACCCTGAAATTATATAATTGTAATCTGAATATGAGTGTCATCTGTGCAGGCATGTGCATGCTAAGATGATTCAGGGAGGGTCCACTAGCAGCCAAACTTGAGTCTCCAAAATTCATCAGCGTGACTTTAAAACCTTAAAGCCATGGGAAATATTTTTCTAAAGTTTCTAAAGACAAGAATGCTGAAAATGTCAATAAATAACTGCCACTGGCATTTGGCATGACACCAAACATAGATTTTTCTATTAAACCATAATAAGAGTAGGACAGGGTACTTAAATAAAGTATGAAGGCTTAAAAAGAAGGGTCTACAACTTTGTCTGTTATAAAGGCAATCATCTACTTGATAGGGCTTCAGTCTTTATTTTATAATCAATACTCTTAACTGTGCCATGCTGAATACCTGGGAAACATCAGCAGCTTTGGGCTAACTAAATCTATAAGTCTGGCACACTGATTCCAGCTATAAAATGTTTAAGCAAGAGAGTAACAGTCATATAAATATAATATAAATATAAATAAGTATATAGTGCAATATATAAAAATTGGAATTTTCTAATTAGGAGGCAGCTATTGAATCAATCCATATATTCATACTTTTTTTAAAAAAAAGTCATTTAATTTCAGGATGCTTATTTAGTCACCTTTCAAAATGGTTATCAGCTCATATATTTTCATTTAGCAATGCCCCAAATTTGAATTTGAATTGTTTTTATGAATTAGCCAATTTAGGAGTTATATTTGAGATACCACCACTTAAATAACGTACTCTAATTGAAAAAGCTGCAAATGGAACTACAAAGATTTGTGGGCTCTAGAATTGTTAATACACTGCTAAAGAAACAAATAATATTTAAAATTGAAAAAAGTTGCTTGCCTCTGACATTACAATGACTACACTGAAAATTAAAAGGAATGTTTGATTTTTTTCATTCTACTAAAATGCTGGTTGTTGGCCAGAAAAGAATCCAAAAAAACAGACATTGTTATATACATACTATGGATGTCTAATGTAGAAAATAAGGTTGTAGGTTTGATATTCAGGAAAAACTTATGTCATTGCTACACATATATTAGTCATCAAATCAAATGATGAATCTGCACAACATTTAACATCTTAAGTCCTCTAGATGAAGTTTGTTTATTTATTATTATGGTTTGTCACATGGTCAGTCAAATGTTCAGACTAGATTTGGCATTTTTTTCCACCTATCAAGACCTTCCTAAGGAGCTGGAATAGACAGATGTAGATGTTTGATGGTATTATAGTATAATACCAGGATGTAATGTGCTCCAGGTAAAGCTGTCTTTTGCAACTGACTCACAGTAAATTTGTCATTGCTGGTGATATCCAAATGGTGCTCCAATTGTTTTGGGATTGCATCCAAGGTGCCTATTACTATTGGTAGTACCTTTATTTTCCTTTGTCACTATCATCCTACTTCTATTATTATTTATTACTATTTATTAAATTTTAAAAAGTTTCTTTCAATATGTAAGGATCAAGAAGAAAATCAGGAAATGATTGGTTCACTAATGGGAGAAGACAGCAAGAAGGTGACAGGTAGCAAGTAAAGCAGAATTGGTTAATTCCTTCTTTGCATCTGTCTTCATGGAAAAGAAAAAATAGCCCAACCTACCAAAAGTAGCACTGTGGTAGACAGAACAGGAATGCAGATCAAACTAGGCAAGACATTGGTGAAAGAACACCTATCCACTTCAGTTCAGGAAAGAGCTGGTAGATGTAATCTCAGAACCACTGAATGAAAAATTTCAGAGCTCTTGGAGCAAGGGGGACTGCTAGAGAACTGGAAAAGAACTGATATAATTCCAATATTCAAGGAGATGAAAATGTGGATCCAGGAAACTACACACTGATCAGCTTGATATCAACACCTGGGAAAATCCTGGACAAGATAATCAAGCATCAGATTTGTGAGCACCTAGAAATGAACAGGGCAGTCACTAGAAAGACAGCATGAGTTTGTTAAAAATAGAGCATGCCAGACAAATTGTATTGCTTTCTTTAATTAAGTGATTAAATTAGTGGATCGGGGAAATGCTGTAGCTGTAGTATACTTGGACTTCAGTAAGGCATTTCACAAAGAAGACTACAGCCTAATTTTTGGTCAGATAGAAAAATGTGTGATAGACAGTATCACCACAAAATGGAATTGCAATTGGCTGACCAACCATGCTCAGTACATAGTCCTCAATGGAACTACATTTATATGTAGAGAAGTATGCAGTGGGGTACCTCAAGATTCTGTTTTGGCCCAGTTGCTCTTTGACATCTTCATAAATGATCTAGATGAGAGCATAAAAGGAAAAATAATCAAATTTGCAGACAACATTAAGTGTTGGAGAATTGCCAACACTTTGGAAAACAAACTCATGATTCAGAAAGATCTTGACAGATTTGAGCATTGGGCCTTACTGAACAAAATGCAATTAAGTGGTGAAAAAAGTAAATCCTTCACTTAGGCAAGGAAAACCACATGCATAGATATAGAATGGATGGTACCTGCCTCAACCATAGTCCTGTGAGAGGGATCTAGATGTCCTAGTGGACCACCACCTAAGTATGAGCCAGCAGTGTGCTGCAGCTCCCCAAAAAACAATACAGCCCTAGGCTGCATCAACAGAGGGATAGTATCAAGATCACAGGATGTGGTAGTACAGCTTTATACTGTACTAGTGAAGCCACATTTGGAATATTACATCCATTCTGATTGCTACAATACAAAAAAGATACTTAGACCCTAGAAAGCATGAAGAAAAGAACAATAAAGATGATAAGGGGTTTGGAGGATAAAGTTAATGGTACTGTTAAGGGAACTAGGTATGTCTAGCCAATGAAGAGGAGGATTAGGGATGACATAACTGTCTTCCAGTACTTGAGAAGCTATCATAGAGAAGAGGGGGTGGACTTATTCTCCAAAGCAGCTGAAGGCAGGACAAGAAGCAATAGATGGAAGCTTGTTAAAGAGAGATCCAATCTGGAACTAAGGAGAGTTCCTCACAGTGAGAACAATTAATTAAAGGAACAGCTTGCCTCCCAGAGTGGCTGGAGGCTTTCAAAGAACAGATTATTTTCGGAGTCTGTCTTATTTTTTTCCATGTACAGGAGGCCCACTTCTTCTGCTTGCTCACGCTGGGACAGGAGGCTGCGCAGCATGCTAGTGCCTCAAGGTAGAGGGGATGGAGCTGCCCCATGTGCCCCACACTGACTTACCACACCCAGGCCATGAACAGCCTGACACTTGCCTTGCCTCACAGCAACAGTGACTCCAGCAGCCCTGTACAGCAGAACCCCCCCAGCCGCCAGCCCACCTCTGCTTGCTCATGGCCACAATGGAGCAGTGGTGCCACAGCCACGAGGCGAGGCAGAGGGTGGAGCTGCTCCACACGACCTGGACCAGCTTATCTCAGGATCCTCCACAGCCAGGCCATCCATGCTCCAACATCTGCCTTGTCTCATGGCACCAACATACCACTTGACCTCTTACTCAGTTGCATCTACAAGCAAGCAGAAGTGAGCCAGCAGCCACATGGTCTCCTGCTACACATGGATGCCACTGCTGCCGCTGCTGCCACTGCAAGGCAGGTGTTGGGGTATGGATGGTCTGGCTGTGGGGGCTCTGAGGGTAGGGCGCTCCACAACCACCTCATCTTGCCTCATGGCCGCAGCAACGAGAGCAACCAGACGGAATGGGTGGGTGACTCTTAAGTAGGGCTTATTTTGGAGGTAGGACTTATATTAGGCACACACATAAAAACATGCTAGGTCTTTTTTTTCAGGGAAACAAAGGAGTTCTGCCCCATAAATTAAATAAGAATCATTATATTAAATTAGGATGTTACATTTGCATTTCCTTTCATGCTATAGCAGTATAAAATGCAATTAGATTTGAAGTCTAATCCCATGTGCAGATGCAACATATTGTGAAGACCCAGAGTATATCAGAAATATAACAAAACCCAAAACGTAACTAAAAGTCGTTTAATGCCTTCAACTTGGCTTCACTGTTTAATTGTTCACAGTGGAGGAGTAAACTATTCCAAAATAACATTTCAAAGGAAAGAAACACAGTTCAAATTCAAAGAGCCGATAATGAAGCAAAAACCAAAAACAAACCACACTGAAAAAAGTCCCATGACAGACCAGGACAGATAATTGCAACTTCAGGAAGATAACCAGGTACACTCCATTGGAAGAATGCCAACCAAGATAAACCTTCTTTAGGAATAAAACACTAAATTGTCTCCAGCGTCTGTTAGCAGGCAGGTCCAAACTCTTATACAAATTTCACACCTGCAATCCATGAAGAGGATCATGGCCCTCTCCTCCCAAGTAGACCACATTTTACCCTGATACTCTCCTCCCTGTGTGCTCTAGGATGGATAAGGGATGGGCCTGGGTCCTCCTCTGACTGCCCAGAGTCAGTCTCCACCAGGGGCATGACAGATATCTTATTGTTTACCCTAGTTGCTATTAGTTGCTATGCAATAAAATTTCCTTTTACAAAGATTACATCTACTTAAATATGAATTCCTCCAAAATTGGGGGAAATGAGTCATTTATCATTCATAATACTTTTAGTTGACAACAGTTTACAAATTCTAAAGCGAAGTGTCTGGTGTCTGATATCTGCAACACAATTATTTTCAAAAGGAGACAGAACACCTTCTGATGAGAGGAAAAAGAGGTAAGAAAAAGAAATAAACATTTAAACATTATGTTCCTCCACTGCTTTGTTCCAGTTCTCCAGATTAATTTTTAACTCAAGTTCAAATCAGCAATTAAGACTCGGAAGTGAAAATTATATGGCAGTAGAGCTCACCTTTTCGCTCAACAAGCAAGCAGGCAATTCTCTCCTTTTGACTCACTCAGCTATAAAAAGCAAAGAGCTGCTTTTCATGTCAAACTTTGCAGATCTATTTACATAACAACTTTGGTAAAGCCCAAGCAAGCAGCTCAATTAAAGCTATTATTAGATTTATAGCTCACAATTATCCCAAGCTCAAGATGATTTAGATTTTCCTTTATTTTATCTCCAAAATGAGTGAGCTGAGAGTGCAGCTGAATATGGATCTTCATAGAGCTAATCTAACAAACTTCAGATATGTCAGCCACCAAAATAAAAAGGAGAAAATCTTGAAAGGATAGATGAGCTAGTTAAGCAGAATGCAATGTTTTAAAAAATCCACCAAAAAGTAAACAAAGAAAATGGCTACGGAGAGTTGACAGTTAGCATTGACATGGAGAAGTCCTGATCTATGTTCCCCGCAATTTCTTTCTTTTTTTTATGATGAATTTAGCTTTAAAATAACTTTAATACAGACCTTAAATTGTAAGCAATTCATAAGGGAAGCAACAGTCCCTCAATCAGCCTATAAAAATGTTTTAAGTTTTATAGATAAGGGCAAGCATTTTTAATTAAGGTTGGAAATTGGTCCCCAGGACAGTTCATACAGTAACAATGTATTATTAGCTAATTCCACTCGAGATTTGGGAAGAAAGTTGTTGTTGTAGTATTGATCAGAAAGCTGCATAACAAATTTTGCTTTTAATAAGAGAATAGACAAAACATCAGACCCACAAGTTACAAGGTTACCTGACATTAAAAAAAAGTTTATTTTAAAATTACGTTGACAACTGTATGGACTTGACTGGAAGAATTTAAATCTCTTTCACATAGGTGTTCTGTCTCACTTGTGACCACGAGGTGAGAATACAAGTATTCAAAGTAATGGAACAAATATACAGAAACAGAAGCTAAAGAGTTAATTGTCTTTGTCTGAAGAATTCCTTGGCAGACTCCCAAAAGCTGTATGCCAACACAGATAACTCAAACATAAATCAAAG
>JANHFN010045889.1:0-11736 GCA_032468175.1 Toxicocalamus goodenoughensis
ATAGATAGATAGATAGATAGATAGATAGATAGATAGATCAGGGGTCTTCAACTTGATAGCTTTAAGACTTGTGGATTTCAACTCCCAGAATTCCTCCTCCTCCAGTCATGTTAGCTCGGGAATTCTGGGAGTTGACGTCCACTAGTCTTAAAGCTTGCTAAGGTTGCTTTCCTGTTAGAACTTAATCAAATTGAGCTCAACCACCCAAGGGTGGGATTCAGCCGGTTCGGACTGGTTTGAGTGAACCGGATATTAAATTTACAACTGGTTCACCAAACCGGTAGTCGAACCGACTGGCTGGCCCTTTCCACCCCACCCCGCCCCTCTAAGGAGTCTCCACACAGCCTGTTTTGGATGCAGGTAATGCAGGGTCTGCACGGAGGCTCTGGGAGGGGAAAAACGGGTCTTTCGGAAGTACTGGAAGTCTGGAAATGGGCCTGTTACTGGCTTCCGGAGCCTGGGGGGAGGCCATTTTCGCCCTCCCAGAGGCCTGAGGGAAGCCTCCGGACTCTGGGGAAGGCGGAAAAAAGCCCTCCCGGTAGCAGGCCACACCCACCATGGCCACGCCCACCCAGCAACCGGGCGGCGAACCGGTTGATGGTGTTTTTGAATACCACCCCCTGCCACCACCCCAAGGCAGCGTGAGAAACGCCCAAACTGTGACCTGGGCTAACCAGCCTGTGGAACTTATTGCCACTAGATGCGAACCACCCGTCCTTTGAAGTTGGAAAATAAAACGGAGCCATGTAGGTTAAAAATAAATAAATTAAATTAAATTAAAAAGGAGCAGAGGGAATTTTAAAAAGGAAAGTTATTACAGAAGCCAGCGGAAGGTTGTGCGGTCTGGAAGTTTGTGAGATGAGCTGTTGATAAGAAAAGGTGTTTCCCCCCAATGGGTCAGAGAGAAAGTTTAACAGTAGGAAATGGGGCTGTGTGGAGGAGACGTCCAGGCCACAAAGCTTCCTGTGGGTTGTTGAAGAGTGACAGAGCTCCCGGGAGACAAAAGCCGGTCCCTTTCTCAACTCCAAAGAGGGAGGCCCATTTGCCAGTTGTGAATACTCATCCCCTGCAACTGGTTGTTAGCCCTTAAATATCCTCACAATACCCTGATTTACAATCCCCATCACTTTCCTCTAGGAGAAAAGAGTCGTCCCCCCACTCATTTTTCTCTCTTTTGATGCTTCTCCAAGCTTTCATGAAACGTAGAATCCTAGGGCTGGAAGGGACCTTGGAGGTCATCTAGTCCAACCCCCTGCTCAGGGAAGAGACCCTATACCATTCTGGACAAATGGCTGCCCAGTCTCTTCTTGAAAGCCTCCAGTGATGGAGCACACACAACCTCTGGTGGGAAGCCATACCACTGGTTAATTGTTCTCACTCGCAGTAAATTTCTCCTTAATTCTAGGCTGCTTCTCTCCTTTGATTTCTTGATATCTGCTCTGATGTCACAAAGGTGGACTCCAGAGATGTTGGACTTCAACTCCCATAATCCTTAGCCAGAGCATCCAATGGAGATGAGGGCAATAGGAACAGCCGGATTCAACAGGAAAACACCAGCTGGGAGGCTGACTGGT
Source organism: Toxicocalamus goodenoughensis (assembly GCA_032468175.1). Taxonomy (NCBI): domain Eukaryota; kingdom Metazoa; phylum Chordata; class Lepidosauria; order Squamata; family Elapidae; genus Toxicocalamus; species Toxicocalamus goodenoughensis. The sequence continues at coordinate 1,575 of JANHFN010045889.1, forward strand.
TTTAGACACAGCTTCATTCCTTTTCTTATATAAGACGCCATGCCCCATTCTCCACATCCCACTGATCCGAAAAAGCTCAGTTTGGGGGAAAATACAGGTAGTCCTCAAGTTACGACCACAACTGACCCCCAAAATTTATGTGGGTAAGGAAAACATTGGTTAAGGGAGTGTTGCCCCATTTTAATGACTTTTCATGCCACAGCTGGTAAGTGGATTTGCTTAATGGCCATGGGGATTTGCCTAACAACCACCTCAAAAACAAAATACAATAAAAAAATAAAAGACATATAACTGAGTCAGTCACATGATGGATCACTTCATGACTGGCATGATTTTTTACTATAATTCCAGGCTCTGTTATGGTCATAAGTCAAAGACTACGAATGGATGGATGGATGGATGGATTGTTGAAAGAAAGGACAGTAGGAAGGAAGGAAGGAAGGAAGGAAGGAAGGAAGGAAGGAGAGAGAGAGAGAGAACTGGAGAAAATCACAAAGTATAAAGACCTACAAATAGAAACAGAACCAGTGGCAAAAGAAAGCAAAGATAGTAGTAGTAGCCACCTTGGGGGCATTCCCAAAATATCTTGAACATCCCTTGAACACTATCAACGTTGACAAAATCCCCATCAATCAATTGCAAAAGGCAGCTTCACTCAGAAAAGCTTACATACTGCAATGACACCTGTAACCCCATGAAACATCCACATCTGTCTATCCCAGGTCTTTGGGATGGACTCCAGAGGTGGACAAAAATGCCACATCCAATCTAAACATCTGGCTGACTGTGCGATTCCACCATAATTTTTATTTGATTTATTTGATTTGTCAATTGCTTACAATATAATAGGAATAAGTAAAAACATGAGTAAGAATACAGGAAATAGGTACGAATAAATGGGGGCAATAGGACAATAAGACAGATAATGCAGCAATAATAATAATATTCTGGACTCTTTCCGTTTAGCAAGAACAGCTCAGCCATAATGAGAATGCAGAGGTGGGATATTTAGGAACCAGAAAGGATTCTGCATCATTGGAGGATCAAGAAACATCTGGCCAACACATGAGAAATAATTTATTGGGGCCCAGAGATGCTGTAAATCAGTCTTTTTTCCAACTTGCCAACTTTAGAGGGGTCGACTTCAACTCCCAGAATTCTTCAGGGAATTCTTTTTTGAAATTGCCAAGTTTGAAAAATAAAACAAAACCTCTGCAATAAATTACAGCCATTAGTTAAGTTGGTTTAGGATTCAGCAGGTTGTGTGAACTAAAGCTGCAGAAAGAAGGAAGATCTGCATTGTTTTTTTCGTCCTTTTCTTTCCTGCAGCGTCAGTGAAGTTGGCTTCACCCTACTGACTCTCTAATTTCAGATGAAATTTGACTCCGGCATCAACCCTGGAGGTAGATTACAATCCAGATGTTGAAGGTGGGTGGGGGCTTTTGAACTGGCTCCGTCTCTTTTCTGACCCCTTCCAAAATTTGTGAGGAATTAGTCCGGGAGGAGAGAAAGGCAGCAAGAGGGAATGGTGAAAGACCAAAGGGTTTATTTTAGGAAAAAGTAGGATGTAAAACGATGGAACTCATTGCCACTTGATGCGGAGATGAACACTGGATTAACCTGTTTGTTTTTTAAACAGGAATAAGACAGACTTTTCCTGAACTTTCATTGTCCAGCTATGCCAGGGCCACAGGGGCTCCGATGCACAGTAGACATGGTTAATTGCAAACAGAGGATGTGTAGAATGGCCAAGCCAATTCACAAAGGAAACAGCGATTTATTCATTTGTATCCCCATGTTTATTATTTTTCTGTAAACAACTCAAGGCAGTGAACATATCGAAGGCTCTTTTCTCCTCCTGTTTTGCCCAACAACAACCCTGTGAGGTGGGTTGGGCTGAGAGAGAGGGATTGGCCCAAAGTTACCCAGCCAGCTTTCATGCCTAAGGTGGGAGGGACTAGAATTCACTGTCGCCTAGTGATTGGCCCAAAGTCTCCCATCTGATTTTCATATATAAGGCAGGACAACAACTCACCACCTCCTGGTGAGTGGCCCAAAGTCACCCAGCTGTTTTTAATGCCTAAAGCAAGATTTTGAACTCATAGTCTCTCATATCTAATCTGGTGTCTTAACCATTTGACCAAACTGGCTCTATTTATTTTCAGCCCTGTCGATGAAAGAATTCCAGTGATCGGGGCAGTCTCTATAAGATGCCAAGGACAGAAGAGGAACACAGGACTGCCCCTTAGGGAAGACAGGAGGTGAAGTCCTGCTTTAAGATTACAGATTACAGATTAATGGAGTTGGAAGGGACCTTGGAGGTCATCTAGTCCAAACCCCTGCCCAAGCAGGACACCCTACACCATTTCTGACAAATGGAAGTCCAGTCTCTTCTTGAAAGTCTCAAATGATGAGATGTCCTGGGAAACGACAAGCAGAGGTACACTGTGCCTGAATCAGGAGGCTCCACTGAGCTTCACCTCTTTCTCTAGCCACTGGGCCTCGCTTCACCCTGGCCAGCGTTCTTCCCCGCCCTGATCTGCAACAGCTCTGTTCACATTTGCAAATCATTTCCCCATCCTTGGAAGGGGGTGTGTGGAGAGAGGCGCCAGAAAATGAAGACTAATTGCTACCTGCCTTGCAAGATATTTAATTAGAAGCATCGTTATCCAAGTCTGCAAGAGAGGGAGAGAGAGAGGGAGGGCAGGGAAATCTTAGGGCATCACACACACCCCCAGACATACATGAAAGGGAGACAAACATAAATTAAAAAAAAATAAAATAAAATCGGGAATTTGGTGAATCTGGTGCTGAAAATGAAACAGGGTACATCCCTCCTCCCTGGCAGCTTCTCTCCTGCCAAACTTGCCCCCCCAAATATCTCTGTACCCCCAAATCTTCTCCCCATCTCTTCCCACCACCGTATTTCTTTTTGCTGCATCCACACTTTAGTCTACTTTCTGGGTTGACTTTCTGCCAGTGGTGGGATTCAAATTTTTTTTTACTACCGTTTCAGTGGGCGTGGCTTGGTGGGAGTGGTGTAGCTTGGTGGGCGTGGCAGGGGAAAGACACTGCAAAATCCCCCTTCCCTCCCCACCCCACTGACCTGCTTTCCAGCTCCGTTCTCCTGTGCAGGGCAACCAAAGGAGAACCAGCCAATCAGCTGGGACTCAATGGGAGGCAGAGAAGAGATGGGGTTGGCGGGGCCAATCAGAGGCCGTATTGACCGGTTCCCAACTACTCAAAATTTCTGCTACTGGTTCTTGAGAACCAGTCAGAACCGGATGAATCCCACCTCTGCTTTGAATGCAGGAGAGAGAAAAGGATTCTGGAAGAAAGCAAAGAGGACTCCCACATTAAGACCATTTCCATTTATCTGCTACAGGTAATCCTCAACTTACAACTGTCTGTCTGGTGACCATTCAAAGTTACAACAGCACTGAAAAAAAGTGACTTATGACCGTTTTTCACAGTTATACGACCATTCCAGCAAATCCCGTGGTCCTGTGCTCAGAATTCAGATGCTTGGCAACCGGTTCATATTGATGACCATTGCTGGATCCCAAGATCATGTGATTCCCTTTTGTGATCTTCTGACAAAGTCAAGGGGGCGGGAGCAAGATTCACTTCACAACCATATTACTAACTTAACAACTGCAACGGATTCACAGAACAACGGCGGCAAGAAAGGTTGCAAAATGGGGCAAAATTCACTCAAGAAATGTCTCACTGACCAATAGGAATGTTGGGCTAGGAATGGTGGTCATAAGTCGAGGATTACCAGAATGTCATGATTGGATTGGTTTTGACTAAATATAAGGAGGGTTAAAGCCCGCTGCTTAAGATAGTATCAATTTGACAAACATTGAAACTTTTTTTTAAAATTTTATTTTTAACCGGCGTGCGTGCTATTTCATTACTGCTGCTGAGCTCTTAGAAATGGATTGCTTATTGTGTCTAGATGTTTATTTTTAAATAGGACTATTTAATCACAAAGATACCACCTCCAGCTCTTGACTTCCCAGGCGTTTCAGCTCGCTGGCTGAGTCTACTTTATATTCCTTCAACCGCGAAACAGAATTGATCCAAGGTCTGATATTGGCAATCCCACTCTCTGTGTTCAAACAATTCAGCATGCATTGCTCACCAGGTCAATTGGAAGCTAATTTAGCATGATCTTTGAGTTTGGCGGTTTGAAGAAAGCTTTCTTCTCCAGTCCATCTTCATATTTTTAAGTATGGATAGAATAGGAGCGCTGAGAATCTCAGGATGGTTGATTTAAACAGCCGTACCCCGTTTCAAAAAACTGCAGTCTTTTTTTACAAATGCTTTGTCAGGTTGAAGGGCTGTCTATCCATATCCAGGTTATATGTGTTTTAAAAGTAGGACTGCCCCTCAAAACGTAGCATCTCTGCCAAGACAGTCACACTAGCGATCTGTAAAATACCATACGTGCTTTGTGTTACCTTTCAGTCGGTGGCTTTCTTGCAGATGTTTCATTACCCTGCTGGCCTTGAAGATGTTCCCTAGTTGGGTCATGAAACGTCAGCAAGAAAACAATTAAGCTCAGAGAGCACCAAGGACCTCACACTATGGAAAACAAGTAAGATATATATATTTTAGATTGCAATTCTCTTCTATTGGTGCTTTCATTTTTATTTTTTTTTGTGGACCTTAAGCAAAGTCAAACATCCAATGGTGAATCAGACTAGACCAAATCGTGCTGAATCCTGGCTCTTTCTGCATTGCCACCAACTTCAACACCAAAACTATTTGCAATATTTTCAACCCAGGAATATGTTCTACAAGGACCTTCCCCTTCTTCCCCCTTCAGCCAGCCAACGCTCTCTCCAGCTCTCCAATCATCAAGTGCTAAAGGAGCGTCTTCTCAACATTTCTTCTCCTTACCAGAATTATGTCTGTATGCCTGCATATATTTCTCAACCTCTCTTACTTTAAGAAGTGTGGATCTCAATGGGCAGAACTTCCCAGCCACCATTCTGTGAATTGAAGTCCACCCATCTTAAAGTTTGCTGGCTGGGGAAGTCCACACCTCTTACAGTTGAGGTTGAAAAATACCAATCTAGAAGAACCACCTGACCCACAGCTGTAAATCAAACACAGTCAATCCCCATCTTCACTGCTTCTGAAGTCAATTGGCTCAGCCCACAATGAAGGCTAGAAACTTCACAGCACTCATCTTAAGGGTAAAGGCAGTATTGGTCTGCAAGAAAATATCAGCAACCATTTGTCCAGGATGCAATAATGGGCAGGGGGTTGGAATGGAAGACCTCCGAAATCCCTTCTAGCCTTAGGAGTCTATAATTCTAAGGATCACTGCAGCATCCAAGGTGTTTCCATGGCAGGGAAGATTCCTTGCATTCAGCTTTACTGGGAAGACCTAGGAATACCCCACTTGCAAACTTTATTTTGGGGACATTCTGGTTCTTCTGGTTTGGGGAGCCATGATGGCACAGTGGTTAGAGTGCAGTCCTGCAGGCTGCTTCTGCTGACTGCCAGCTGCCTGCAATTTGGCAGTTTGATCCTGACTGACTCATGTTTATTCTAGCCGGGGACCCCTAGCCCTGCCACTTTTTTATTTATTATCTTTTTATCTTTATTTTTATTCTAGTTTTAACTTTTATTCCTGGGGTTTTTATTTTTTAACTTTACAGCAGTCTCTAATATTTTCTTTTATCTGTTTTTAACTTTTTTGTACTTCCTGTTTTAATTGGCTGTTCACCGCCCCGAGTCCTTCGGGAGAGGGGCGGTATATAAATTGAAAAATAAAAAAATAAATAAATGTTTGACTCAGCCTTCCAACCTTCCAAGGTTGGTTAAAACGAGGACCCAAATTGTTGGTGGCAAGAGGCTGACTCTGTAAACTGCTTAGAAAGAACTGTAAAGCACTCTAAAGCAGTATATATTCGCTATTCGCTTTCAGTCCCTAAATAAGCATTTTGACTCAAGGGTTCTCATTTGAATATATCAACACCGAGTCCCTATGTCAGCCTTGGAAGCCCTGTTTCACTTGGAAGCTTCGAGGCTGTCACATTTAGTGCCTAGGAATTTGGGAGGGGGGATTTCATAGAGAGTTGAAAGATTAGACTCAACAACACTCTTTCTCAGAGAGTCAAGGACATGTTGCCCTGCACCTGGAGAGGAGTGTTTCAATAAGGACATAAAGGCATTCAGATGATATGGACCACATACCCCATTCACACTCCCTTTTATACATGCTAAAATGTTTGCTCCTAGCCCACACCTCTTTTTGACAGCTGGAAATCCATCAGTTAGGCTGGCTTGAATGAGAAGATACCAAACTGGAAGGAGAGAGCCAGTGTCCACTTTTCCCACCTTATTTAGATTTAGTTTCATTGCAGGGATACATATTCTCTTCTCTTTTCTCGCTGTAGCTACAGCCATTCTTTTCAAGACTTTCTGATTTTCCTGCTGTGCAGGGAGCCCTCTTCTGGAGAAACATAACAAACATTGATGGTTTCTAGGTATCTCTGTCTGGGTGTGCTTTGTAATTCACTGTATTTCTTTAAAAATGTTCACAGTGCATCATTTTTAGCTTTATTTCCCTCTGCAATGAAAGCTCCATCAATTATTTTTGTATTCATGTACTAGCTAAATAATGATGCACTTTTACTTCCTGGCCATCGGGTTGGGGCTTACCCAATGTTCTGACTGCTAGTTTGCAAACTACAATCTCTGTTTCCATATATCACATTTGACAATAAAAATAAATCATGCTATGGGGTGCTGCAGTGTGTGGATCCAGACAAGCTATGGCTACTCAACTAACCAGGGCTAAAAAACTAGATGTGGCTTAATGTAACATTTGAAGACAGACATCTTCAAAGCTTAGATGTCATGGTTGCCAACCATTGATGGAGGTGGTCATACCTCAAAACTATGACAGATCCTAATTTGTGTCCCCTACTGGAGATCCTATCTTCTCCCAGAATCCCATTTTCATAGTTTATTGCAGCCTGCTAATGATAAAGAAGGGTTAAAACTGTCTTTTGGGCATCTTGAAGTATCTACTTCTTTCTCATCTTATGTTTTTTAACCAGAAGAAACCTCAGCTCTGCTGCCTGTCTGCTTGTGGCCTTTTCTATAGTACTTTGATAACTCAACTAGATCCATCATGGATATTTGAGAAGGGAGGCCCACATAGCAAAAAGGACAGTGATGGAAAGTTGGGTTTGAGTTGACTTGACTTCGCAAGAGAAGATGGGTATCACAACTTGTGGGAGGCCATATATACTCTCTCCTCTTTGCAAATGGTCAAAACCCACCCCTGTGAAAAATACATGCACCAGATATAGAAGAATCAGTCCCTTCCTGATGCAACTCAAAAACTTCAGCAAAAGGACATATGGCCCAACCCTAATCTGCCAATGTTGCCTCTGTGTGGACACATTATTATCTGTACAAACACAGAATGTGTGAAGGTGCCTAGACCAAAAGCTCATCAATCCACACCAGCCTTAGTTTTCCCAAACTTAAAAGCAGAAATATCAAAGAATGATCTGGTAGCATGTTGGGGGGAAAATAACAAAACTAATTCAACTAATTTCTGCAAATTTAGATTTAAAGCCTGTGCGTGAGCTATTATTTTACCTTTTAATTACTATGACTGCCAAACTTGAGATGTTCACATGTCTTTGAAGGATGCTTTGCATTGAAAGGCAATAAGGGCAACGGATGTCTTCTCCATCAATTGATCAAAACCAAAGCTTGCCATTTCCATGCTGGATATCAAGGAAGGAAACATGAAGGCCACTGGAAAATAATATATTACTGCCACTCAGGCACCTTTCTAGACTGCTGGGTGCAAGTAACTTCACCCCTTCCTTACAGTCTCTGCAGCATTAAAGTTGTTGAAAGTTGAGGAAAACAGTTTTTTATCAAAGTAGCCCCTGTAACAACTTTCCTTCTCATTTCAGCTCACCAGCTGTTGCAGATTCTTCTCCAGGCCTCTTTCTCCCAATATTTCTACCACATACCAAGACTTGTTGAAGTGCAACATTGCAAGCAGACTGTCGTGATTTCCTAACCGAAGGAAGTAACTTTCTACTGTGGAGTGCAAGCCGTGTTCCTCCCTGCCCAGACATATTGGCACATTGTCAGAGTTAGCTCATTCAGCTGTTTTGTGTTAACTTCCCACCACAAAATAGCTCTTGGGGGTAAGATCCCAAATAAAGTTGGAAATCATAAAGCCCTATGATTCGATTTTCTAATAAGCAACATTTAAAAGAGGATGGGATGGATTTTTTTTCACGAAAGCCATGAAACACAGGCAAGAGGAAAGTGAATTTGCTTTCCTCCATTGTCCTATCCATAGCAATTATGGAGTCAAGAACAGAAACTTAATCAGCCAATGTGATTTAAAGTAGGAATTTTCTCTTTCATGCTAGCTGTGGATTCTGTCTACCCTTCCTCAAAAGAACAAGCTAGCATTTACAGTCATCCTACTCGATTGGTGAAACTGAGATCTAGTGACTTGCCTAAAGCCACTGAAGAAGTTTCAGAGAAGATTAACTCTAACCCTAACCCTAACCCATGTATGATATGCCATATGATAAATAGAGAGGAGTAATGTGGAATTTGATAATCAACACCTTTTCCCTTTCCTTTCATCCAAATGTCTCGATGTCAAACTCTCAACATCTTAAAAAAGATAATTCTTCAGATCAAAACAATGTTTCCCTTGCTTTAAGAATGACTTCAAGCACACACCCTTGGCAGAGCAAATCTGTTTAGTCATCGCCCCCTCCCTTTCCACTAAGTCATGGTTTGTTTAATCACAGTTTCTTCCATCAAGCACAGTTGTCATGCTGAACTGTCAGCTATGGTTTACAAATCACAATCAGTGTGTTGGAGTAATGCATTAAACCAAAACACAGCAAATTGGATTATTGTTAGCTTGACGTTAGATTTTAACCTTCAGTCTGAATGGTTAACCAGAGCTTCAATCACTTTGGTTAAGATTCCTGATCAGGTTGCATAAGGAATGAATAAACATTGGATCTCTAGCCCTAAACATCCCTGTAGGTGTCTAATTTACACAATTCCATAATTTGAGCATGAAGACACCACCCCACCTCTCTGAACATTGGTTGCTGAAACCTTTGTCTGCTAAGCTACCAGTTTCCCATTGTTTTAAAAACAATCTTCATTTTACTGGGGAAAACTGGGAAAAAGTCAACCTTCAGAGTTCAAACGCTCCCCAATCTCTGGAAATTTCCTCCTGGACAAACCAAGATTCTACTTTGTGTTGAGCCCATACTGTTGTGTTTGGAGATTGTGTGTCAGAATCCCTTAGAAGTGTGAATGTAGCATAAGTACAATAAAAGCCATAGAGCACACAAGGTTTTGTGATGGCTTTGATCTACCTTAAATGAGAGGACGGAAAGAAGTTAGAAGAAGGCACCTTCTCTTAGAAGAAGAACATGTGCTTTGCATACCTAAGTTCCAAATTCACAGACTTTAACTCATGTAGCAAAAATGGTCAGGTATGCAGTGATGGGATAGAAGGGAAAAAACAAACCTTCTCTTTGTTTTGGGCATTGGAGAATCATGCAAGATAAATGCTGGATTAGTTGGGCACCCAGTCCAGTTGATAGAAAGCAGTTGTTTTCTGGTGCTTTCAACCTCAAGGGTTAAATTCAAAGCAAGTCCGATCCCCAGACCAAAAAAGGAATTTGCTTATTTTTTTTCCTATGCCCAAATATCCTCCCCTCAAATGGAAAAAGACAGTAACCGAAGCGCTTTATTTAACCTCTTCGGAGAAGCAGGCGAGGCAAAGCAAAGCAACTCACACCAGAGGGGAAACTCACAACATTATGTCATGCCGCAACAAATCACCCGTCGGTCCAACACCAGACCTTCAAAAAAAAAAAACCCTCCCACCTCCCACAAATCTATGGGTATCTTCTCAGAAGGAAAACTCCCTTCTGCAGCCCACAGGAGTTCAGAAGTTGCAGCCTGGCTGGTTCTTGGGCTTTTGACAGACAGCAACAGCAGGATATCTCAGCCTCTTGATTTTAGACAAGCCTGGGTACCTTCCTCCCTCTCTCCCATCCACCCTTTTTGCTGCCTTTCTGGAAAGGGGGAGGATTTATGATAGTTGAGAGGAAACCAGGGAGGG
>JANHFN010045907.1:0-11736 GCA_032468175.1 Toxicocalamus goodenoughensis
TCCAGTTTTGGTCACCACACTATAAAAAAGATGTTGAGACTCTAGAAAAAGTACAGAGAAGAGCAACCAGGATGATTGGGGACTGAAGACTAAAACACATGATGACCAGTTGCAGGAACTGGGCCTGGCTAGTCTAGTGAAGAGAAAGACTAGGGGAGACAGGATAGCAGTCTTCCAATATCTGAGGGGTTGCCACGGAGAGGAGGAAGGGGTCAAAGCTATTTTCGAAAGCACTCAGAATAAAGCATGGAAACTGATCAAGGAGAGATTTAACCTGGAAATAAGGAGAAACTTTCTTACAGTGAGAACAATCAACCAATGGAACAGACATTGCCCTCAGAGGTTGTGGGAGCGCCATCACTTGAGACCTTCAAGAAGAGATTGGATTCCCATCTGTCAGAAATGGTGTAGGGTCTCCTGCTTGGGAGGGGGTGTCCCTTCAAACTCTGTTAGTCTGTAAATCTGGGTTTGGTGTCCATTGGCTTCCATGTTTACATATTAACTATTATTATGGGCTGTTATTTACTTTCTTTAAAGTAAATCCATGAATAGCTAGCATGCTGTGAAGGACAGCTATTGGGAGCCTGCCTGAAAAGCCCACCGCAAAGCAAAAGCTTCAGTGGAAACACTTGTCTGGACCCAGAGCAGGGGGTATGGCCTGCCCAAAACCCCTGCCTGCTCTTGGCCCGGCTCTCAGGCCGGACATGGAAGATGTTGCCAGGATTTTAGAAAAAGGGGCTAATCCCCAGATCCCTCTGAGTGCTGGTGGGGAGGGCTGCCTGAGCTAGGCTTGAAAGCACTCCGTGGGGATCAGCACCTCATCTGGGCCTGGGCCACTTGCGCCTCCCTCTGGGGCCGCTCCTTTAGGCTCCAGTCTGGGGAGGATTCTTGCACAGGGCTTTGTGTGGCCCGAATTGCCTGCATTGGCAGCATGGTAATCCACAAGAGCTGCTCTTGCCCAAGTCAGTGGGGGTGAATGGAGGCGTGAAGCAGCCCAGCCTCCCCAGGAGCCTGAGGGGCTGCTCTGCCTGCAAAGCCAGGTGCCTCCTCCTCCTCCTAGCAGCCCTCATTTCAGCAGGGCAGGGGGAGAAGTGCTGAAGGCCAGCCCCCTCCCCAGGCCTGAGCTTCTTTTAGTGTTCCTGTGGAAGAATGCTGAGCATTTCCAAAAGCCAGCAGACGCAAGATTTTTCCAAGTGTGGACCCAAAGCAGAGATGGGGCTCTAAACTCAGGAGTTCCAGTTCAGCCCCTCTCCTTCTGCCCACTCCCAGCAGGAGGAAAGCCCTCTACCCCAAGCTGTAATTAGAAACATTTGGTCTCCTCCCTTCACGCACAAAAAGGTGGCAGAGTATCAAGACCCCCATTTTCAACAACTAACTGTGCTTTTTAGTTTGCCTGACATGAGCCTCCCAGCAAGTTGAGTCTCCTTCCCTTCCCAGCTGCTCTTCACCTGGGTGGCTGCGAAAGAGATTTCCCCCCTCCTGCCTTATGGGTCTCTTCACCTGATGGGACCGAGTGGGGAATGCTGAGGAGCCAGGCAGAGTGAACTGTCAGAAGGAATCTCCTTCCTTGCCATCTCCTCTACCCAAAACTTTCCATTATTTGAACATAGAAATGAATAATGCTGCAATCATCGCATTCCTGGCAGGCTGTTATGCCAAGAAAGAGCATTGAGCTCTTTTGTGGGGATGCTGGAATACAGAGCAGGTTTCATCTGAGGGGGGGCTGCATTGCTGCCTTTGGATTTGTGCTGGCTTGGTCCCCACACCTCGGAGTTGAATCCAGCAGAACACGTGTCACATCAATCAGGCTACCCTGTCTCTGCATAAAGCAGGGGATGGATATTTATGGGAGATGAAATCAATGAGACCCACTCAGCCAGACAATGCTGTGGAAAAGGCAAGCAACATCTGGGAAGCCACAAGAATAAGGACATCCGAGCATTTCTCCAAGCGATGGATGGTCCCTGGAGGCCCTGATCCTCCTGTGGAAAAGGACCCCTCAATGGGAGCAGAATCTTAAGATGGACTGGTTAGACTCAGCCAGAAACTGTAAGGACAGCCAGAGCCTTTCCATGGACTAAGGTGCCTGGTTCTGGTTCTGGTTCCAAAACAGAAACATAATTTGGCCAGACAGATTTCAAGTTGGGTAATAGGAATGGGAGTGAAGTAATATTTTTACTTCAGAAAATGGCAAATCTATCAAAGACGGAAAGTTACATTTGTTTCTTTGAATAAATACACGCAAAGATTAGGACCAATGGTGCTATGAAAATGTTCATATTTATTTCTTAGATTTACAGGCTGTGGAATTGGACCAACTCATACAACCTTCCGTTTACCTTTAAGGAGAGGAAGAATGTTTATTTAAAAGAGAAGACACAAATTACTGAAAGATGTGCAAAGATCAGGATGGGGTGGAAAGATATTTTACTGATAAAAAAAGAGACATGGAGAACAGAGGAGAAGAACCATGGATGCACCAGCAGTTTCAAAGGAGGAAACGTATGAGAAATTAGGAGGGGCCAGGGGGCCGGTCTAAACTGCCATGAAGGAGAAACCATCTTGCAAGCTGTTCGGGAGTCAGAGAGGCGAGATGGACAAACGCAGGAAGAGGGATTCTTGTTGAGCAGCCAGGCCCAATCTGGGCATCCTGAGCGTCACTTCAGGGGATGGAAAGTTGTGGGGGGCCTGGGCAAGTGGGGGGGATTCTGGCACAGGGGCCCAAGCAGACGAACAGCTCGAGGGGAAAAGTCTGGCAAGAAGAGCCTCCTGCAGCTTCTTTGGCTAGAAGCGGGTAGCCCAAGAAGGCCGCTTGGCAGAAAGTTGGGAAGCTCCTAGGAATGGGCTGGGGAACTGTGCCCTGGAGGCAGAGAGCGTTGGGACCCTCTTCTCAGCCTGCCAATTCCAGGGCCACCAGAGCATCGGGCAGAGAGGCAAGAGCTGGGGGGCTCTGGGGGAATCGAGCCCTCCCTCATCATGGAACTTAGGGCCTTGGAGCTGCTTCGGGCTTTGCAATCGGGCTGGTGCAAAGTGAACCGTGGGAGAGCATCAACACACACTGGAAGATGGCAGCTAGGAGGGCTCCACCTGAAACTCCTGGGACCGAGGCGGGGGAGGGGGCGGGTAAGCTGGAAGCAATTGGGAAGCAGGGGGGTAGGGGGAGGACACAGAGCAACTGGGAGATTTGCCAAGACTCCAAAGACAAGCCAAGTTACCTGTAAGCGCTCTCTCTCTCTCCCCCAACCTCCCCCCCCCTCTCACACACACAGAGGAAAATGACAGTGCAGGGAAGGAGGAGCACGAGGAGAAGGAGCTTCATGGAAAACCACTCTGCCAGCCTCTCATGCAGGTGCAGGGACTAGAGAGAAAAACCTTCTGGGGCAGTAGAGGGTCTGCATGGCAATCCATCCAGGCTGGAAGGGGCCAAGTCGAGGGAGCAAGTGAGGGCAGGGGGCCTGCAGAACCTGGATTGGCTGAACAGAGCCATTTTGCCCCTAGGCCTTCTGGAAACAATTGGGAAACCAGGACATGGGAAATGGGGATGACGAACCTATGGCAGGCATGCCAGAAGTGGCATGCAAAGTCATCTCTCCAGACATGCCAGTCGTCGCTGTTGCTCTTCCAGGTTCTGGTGTGCGCATGCGCGGCAGCCAGCTGGTCTTTGCAGGCAGGGAGTGCTGGAAACTGGAAAAGCAACTCCCTGAGCTGCTCTTTTAGTTTCCGGTGTACTCCCGTTTCGGCACTCGGTGCTGAAAAGGTTCGCCAACTGCTTTAGAACCCCCCCTTCCGTAGGTAAAACCCCAACTCATGTTTGTGTAAGGACAGAGAAAAGGGAGCCAAGGGAGCCTCTGGTTCCAAATGTGGCCTCCTTGCAGGGCCAGATGTGCAAGCTCAGCCAGGACAAGAGAGGACACCCAGTTGCAGAAGGAGCCTCAGTATAGCTGGAAGGTCAGGCAAGAAGGGAGCCTCTCATTGAGCTGGGCTGAAGAGGAGCTTGCATCCAACCAGGGATGGGCCCAACCCGTAGAAGAAGCCATACTCGAGTTCTGCACTGGTCTCCAGGCAGAGCACTCGAGAGCCAGCAGGTGCTCCTCATCCATTTGTAATGGCAGCTTGCAGCCTGACAGGTGAGAAGGCTCCATCCGACCTCAGCAGAGAAAATGAGGCCCCCCTGAGTCCACACATAGCCACCCTCTGCTTGAGGGTAAAGTGCCAGGCCATGTGGCACTGCCCAGATGCTTCCATGTCCCTTCCACAGCCCAAGGAAGAGCATTCCCCCGGAAGAACCAAAGGCTCCCTCCCGGGCAAGTGCTCTTCCTTGGATTCCAGTGGGGGCCCCCAGCAGCTCCCGAAATTCACGATCTTGCTTACGGACTGCCTTGCTTTGGGTGACCTGGGTAGGCACTGCTATCCTCAGGTCAACTGCCAGGATACCAAGCAATCCAGGGACGGCTGCCCACATTGACACGGCCTGATGGACAAATACATCATTGCAGGAATGTTTACAGCAAGGAGCAGAATGGAAGGATGCTGCGTTCCCCTGGAAGCATGAGATAAAGAGCCGCCACCCAGGAGACACGAGAGTATTCAAACAACACAACCTACGCAATTTTACAATGTGTTGCTCAGAAGGCTTTTCCAAACATATGCTCAAACAGAGACACTCTGCTGCCCCCCCTTCCCCCCATATGCCACATGCAAGATAAATATGGGACTATTTTGTGCTGCTCTTGAAGAAGGATCAGCCTAACGAGTGAACTCTTGCCAGATCTGAGAGTCACCTTAGACTATCACCTACTTAGACACCTTAAATGAGTGGCACATAAAATTTAATAATTAAATGAAGGTAGCCGTCTGCAACTACATGTGCAATACCGGAAGGGGTTATGATGGGGAGAGGGACCAAGACATCCTTTCTTGTGCTTGTGACTTCTCAGAGCTGAGAGGTTGAGCTCTTAAGACTCTAGAGAAGATCTAGAAATTGTGAAATCAGAATGATACACAGTTGGAAGGGGCTTTGGTGGTCTAGTCCAACTGCCTGCCCAAGGTAGGAAACCCGATTCCATTCTAGACAAATGGTTGTCCAATCTTTTCTTGAAAAGTTCCAGTGATCCAGCACTCACAACTTCTGAAGGCAAACCACTCCTCTGATTATTTGTTCTCACTGTCAGGAAATTCCTCATTTCTATACTGATTTTTTCCCCCCACAGCTTCTTGTCTTGCCCTTAGGAAGGTCATCGCTGGAGATTCCAAATTTTGGAAGCATGGTCTTCTAATTCTTGTCCATGATTTTGAACCTCTGAATAATTAGTGTGCCTCAGATAGAAGAACCCATCAGTAGACATCTAGCTCCCATGGTTGCTATGGCCCCTCCATTCCTGGGTGGCTTCCTTTTTCCTCCTCTGACAGGAGGCAGGACAAAGGTATCTTTGGTCTCCCTCATGAGACAGAGGGAGGAATAAAAGGGGCAATCCTAACTCTATGGCCAGTATGAAAACTCTATGGCAGTTTTCAAGGTGCATGTGCCTGTGGCTTCCATAGCCATAGATAAATACTTAAGTCATATATGATGCTTATATCTGGAAGAATGCTCTCAGCATCTGTTAAATTTCACCCCCTTCGCAATACCATTAGAGAGAACGATAAAGTCCCATTTTAGCAACTTTCTGAGGATGAGGTTCCCTCCTTTCATAGGAATCTCACACAGTAACTAAGACTATAGGAGAGGTCCTTCTCTCTCTGCCTCCACTGCATTATCTCTTCCTCCCCTAATATCTAAAGTAGACTTTCCTGGGAAAGTTGTCCTTTTCTCCTTTCGAGTAGCAATTCCTACATAATTGGACATAATTCCTACAATGCCAGACTTAGAAGGGGCTCTTGAGGCAGAGAGGCCAATCCCTGCCCAAGGAAAGCATCAAAATTGGAGCACCCCCAAAGTCAGGAGTCTGCTTGGGCCAGTCGAATAAAAAAACTTCCACCGGTCTTTGGCTATTGATTCCTCATCCATCTGTTTTTACTTTTGGTCTCTGGAAGCGGCTCCCTGTACTGCTCAAGGTGCTTCCAGATTTTTGACCTGCTCTGCAGGTACCAGCATATGACGGCCTCGCTCATAAAGCCCTGTCCTTTTAAAAGTCAGAGACAACCACCTGCTCTCCAATAAATCAGCTGGTCTCTAGAATCTGTTCTGGTTAACAGGTCAAGATTCCTTCAGCACACTGGAAAACAGTTCTTCTTGCCCTGGAGAAGTGAGTCAAAGTAAATAAGCCTCCCTTAGCCACACCCCTTGGAAGCCGAAATGGTGCTGGTCACCTGGAAGAGCTCCGATCCCTTCTCTCACTCAGAACAATTGCTTCTCTGACATGCCCGGGCCTTTCCTTTCCTTAGTGACCTGGGCGTCTTTCGATCTTTTGAGTGTCGATGCTCAATCCTCCATGACTTTTTCCTTTTTACTCATTGGAATTATGCATTATTTCCCAACTGCATCAGACTCCTTTTTCCATTAGCATCTTATTTATAATTATTTATAAATATTTATAAATTATTTATAAAAACTTATTTATAATTATTATAAGCCTTGCTTATTTAACTAAAATCCACATATTTGCAGTCTAAGATAAAATTAAACATTTTTAATTTTGACTATTAAATGTCTTTAGTTTCTCTTAAGATCAAGATTTCCAAAAGTTTACTTAGCATTCCTGCTATTTTTCAACTCTCTGAATAATCTTATCCTTCAAACAGAAAAGCCAAGATGAACAAGGGTTCTATAAATACTGGATATCCTTTTCCATACCACTTCCAGATTCATGCTTAGTTTTATATATCCCACCTTTTCTTGAAGAATTCAGTAAGATTACCTAACCTTGATCACAATTCCCAACTTCTTCTAGCCAGGATTCCTTTATAATCTGAACCCAGGTTATTTCCTGGCAGCTGCTAAAAAGGGTCAAGCCAACTGTCACTCTTCTATAGCAACATCTCCTTTCTCCTCTGGATTTCTCAAGAATTTCACCTCTTCCCAAGTAGAGAGGCAGGGAAAGCCTGGCCTCCCCATCCTTTTTCCTTTGCAACATGTGGGCGAAGCACTGAAGCCTCTCTAGCAACCTGTCACATCAACTGAAGCTCTACAGATGCCTTTGAAGGTAAATCACATTAAAAGGATCTTCATCATTTAAAAATCTGAGCCAAACGAAAATTTTGCAGGCCTAAATTATGTATTTAGGAACAAAAAGAAAACATAGTGACTTGGAAAAAAACAGGTGTGAAAAGGATTAAGGCATCTTAAAATAATCAGATGCTGAACATGAGTTAAAAAGGCCATCAGTGTATTAGCACAAGAATGCTGCTTCAGATCTGGGCACCATATTTTAAGAAGAATTTTGAGAAATTAGTCAGAGGACTTAAAATCAAAAGCTGAAGGAGATGGGAGTATGTGGCTGAAATGGAGATTAAGAGAAGTCTTCAAAAAAGCAGAAAGGCTGTCATGTCAAAGATGAAGAGAGAAAACTTTTCTATTACTCTGGAGTTCTGGATGAGAAGCAAGAGGTGGAGACTGCAGAGAAGCAGACGTTGGCTAAACAGCAGGAAACATCTCTAGTAAGGAGAAAGGACTTGGGCAGAGGCGAGAGAGCTGGGACCCTGGAGCAACAACCAGGACAGTGAGGCAAGCAAACAGACAGCCAGAAGCTCTTCTGCCACATTCTCAGCCCCAGGATTCCTTGAAAGGCTGTGGCATTGTCGCAATGTGAACTTTGACCACACAGCACCCAAGGCTGGGAGAAGAGCTAATGGACAGAAATTTATTGGGGAGATCCAAACTGGAAATACATAAATATTTCCTGACTACAGAAGCTACTGAGCAGCGGCCCCACCTGCTCCCGGGATCATGGGAACCTTAAAGCATTTTGGGGGGGATGTTCAGGATTCCTGCCCTTAGCAGGAAGTTGGACTAGAAGGACTCCAAGTCCCTTCCAAACTTAGGATGCTATCAGTCAAGAATTGCCAGCAGAATATAGTAAGAATAGAAACGTTTGTAAATTGATCAACTGGACACTTGAAAGCCAAGGACCAGCCCCAGATGTCTGGGCCAAGGAAGCACCATCCGCAAAGCCCCAAAGGCCCAGGTCGACCAGGTTTCCAAGGAAAGCTCATGAGGTCCTTGCCTTCCCAGGAGCTGCTATTAGTTACACATCCTGAGCCAATGGCTGGGCTGGAAGGGCCCCATGGCCTTGCGTGTGCTCCAAAAGTGCTGGTCCACTCATTGACCGGAATGCCTAAACATCAGCCTGGTTCATTCTCTGGAGCTGGAGCTGAATGCCCTACCACATGGGAGTGGGAAGGGGGGGATGAACAATTAGCACAGATGCTGACCCTGCCCTGAGAGACAGCAGCAGCTGAACAGGATGGACCACAGCGGAGGGCAATCAGGCAGACCCCAACCCTCTTCACCATTATTAACAGGAATCCCAAAACAAACCCCTAGAAGAGGAAGCATTTTCAAACCAAACACTCCAGAGGGAAGCTTGTTAGCCTTGAAGCACAATAGTCAGAAGAGACGAATGCACTGGATGTAGTAATCCACAAAAACCAATGAAATAAACCAGCTGAATTTTGAAATGCCATAAGATTTTATCATAAAGTCCTCATAAATGTTTTCCCTAAAACTGGGAGGGGGGTTAATAGCCCTTCCCCAAACTGAATGTGGCTCTGAGTGTTCAGCTGTTCACCTGATCTACATAAATTAAGATATGCAAATTAGTAGGGGTTTCATACTGTGGATTTTTAAAGTGGTAAGCCACCAGGAGTCACCATGTGCAAGTGGGGTAATCATAGAAATTTGTTTAATAAACAAACAAACTTGCTTTACTTGCCCTGTATAATGTCTTCTGCCTTGTCTCCCCCACCCTGTCATAATCCATTTAAGACTTTGGTACAAGAGCAAACCAGCCCCCAAAGTGAGTTGTGTTCAGAACTCCAGGTTCATCCTAAATTGCTTCAGATGTTCTCATCTCTTCCTTAGCAGACTTTCTGCTACAAGTCCAGACTGGAGCTAGGAAGATAAGATTGTGGACTTAAATTTGCATCACCTGCTCAGCTTATGGGATCTGGCCCATTTGGTCCCTTTCCTGTTCAAGCGTCATGTAAACGCAGTATCAGTTCAGTCATCAAGTAAGGCATGTGAGGGGGAGGGGGGCTACACAGCCAGACCATGGTTACTCCCCCCCCAGCAAAAGAAGAGCAGGCAAAGCAGCTCAAGGCAACTTCCGGTGAATTCCAACTGCTGGGAATCCTGGGAGGGTCTCCAGAGCTCAATCTCAGCACAACAGAACAGTTATGAGGCCTTCCCTGCATTTTCCATGGGTAGATTCCTGGCCAGGTTTTATTTTACTTAGAATCTATCAACAGAAACACCATCAAAATATTGATAAATAAAGCAGATTTTACATCTTAAAAATGCAGCCACATTGGACTACAACACTTTTTGAGAAATGGACCTTCATTTGGAGACCAGGTGAGGCTCCTAAGAAGACGCAGAGAAACCCTCAGAAGCAGTGGTGGGACTCAAAAATTTTACCACTGGTTTGGTGGGCATGGCCTGGCGGGTGCACTTTGTGCGCGTGCACATACTTTGCGTGTATACGTGCACCAAACACAAACTTTGCACAGGCAGAGGCATTCCAACTCACCTCCTGCAAGCCTGCACTCTTCTGGTCACTTTAGGAGCTGCCTGCAGCAGCAGGCACTTGAAAAGCAGGGAATAAAGGTCAGTATGGGAGCCTGGGCAGGCAGGTGGGTGCAACAGCAGAGTGGTGGAGAGAACTGGTTCGGTCTCTGCTGCTCATCGCTGGTACCGGCTCTGCAGAACTGGGCTGAACCAGTAGCATACCACCACTGCTCAGAGGTGAACTGGAGCAGCCTTAGAGACCCCAGACTGCACTTGTAATCAGCCTGGGCCAAAATTGACCCAGAATAGCCATTCTGGAGAGGCTGTGGCCATGCTCTCCAATTACAGCCTATGGTGGACAGCAGAACCTGGCTCCAGCTCCCTGGGCCCCTTTTTTGCCCTGATCTGGGCAGTTTTGAGTAATCCAGGGTAGGAAATACATTGCACCCAGCAGTTCCTCCCATCTTGTGGGAGGAAATATATAGGTATATTGACCCAGACATTACACTGATTACTCCTGTATGTTAAGGAAAAATGTATAAATAAAACTTACATATATGAAAGGGAAAGCCTAGGGCAGAATTTCTGAACCTCCCTCTCACTCAGAGTTATCCCAGGATGGCCCTGGGATAGAGAGACGCGCCTGCGGGAAAGGGGGCAAGAATGCCCAGCGTCGAGTCGGAGCAGCAGCCCGCGAGGGCCCCCAGCGCGGTCTCTGCTGCCAGCAGGCCGCAGCCCCAAAGCCAAGGCGGCGGAGATCGCGGGAGTCCCCGGCGGAGCCCTCGCCCTCGCAGGAACAGGGAAGGCAGCGCAGCGGCCCTGCGGCGAAGGCGACACTGTAGCGCTGCCCCACCAGCAAATGGCCCGGCTGGCGAGCGCGGGGAAGCCCCCGAGAAGCAGTGGGGGTCCGGCCCCTCCCAGCCGCCGGCGCCGCCCCAACATCCCCGCTCCCGGCTGCACCTGTGCAGGGCGGAGGGGGCTCCGGCGAGGCGAACCCCCTGGGCCAGGGCGGCGGCGGGAGGGCACTTCCGCTTGAGAGCCGTTCCGAGGCTCCTTCAGGCGAGCGGCACCCCCCCCCCCGCCCCAACCTTGCTTGCTTCGCTTTCCAACTTCTTGGCTAGGAAGTGGCGGGTTCCAGCGGTGGAGCCCGAGTGGAGGGGATGAGAGTCCCGGGTCGCCCTCCTGCCCGCCTAGGAATCCCGCCTTGGCCCGGAGACCGCCTCCCTCGCCCCTTCTGGCTCTCGGGGACGCCTTCCCGCTGCCAGCAGCACTTGCGGGGCCTCGACTTCGTGCGGATGAGCCTGCGACCTCCCAGCTTAAGATACCTTTTTCCCCACGTTACACCTGGATCCCTCCAGGTTCAGCCCCGGGACGGCAACTTTCCCCCCCCCCCGAGTCCCCCCCCCAACCGTCAGGAAATGGAATTCTGGGAATTGCAGTCCCAACTCATCCAGAGGGTGGCAGGTGAGACTCTCATAAAGTGATTTTAGAATTTAGAATAGAATGAGCTTGGAACTTGGAAAGGGGACCTTGGAGGTCTTCTAGTCCAACCCCCAGAGCCGCCTGAACAGCATTATGGGCCCTGGGCAAAACAGTGTGCTGGGGGCCCCTACGACAACTACGCACAGGAATTAAAAATGTAAATGGTCAATAAAATGAAACACATATTTGCATGTTAGTATTAATTTAAAAATGCAGTAAAATGTAATAAATATGTTGCTGTATTTATATGACACAAGGTGCATTGAAGGGTTAACGTACACAGATTAGTAAGGGGCCCCTATGCTCGTGGGGCCCACAGGCAAATGCCCATCAGGCCCATGTGTTAAAACAGCCCTGGTCCAGCCCCCTGCTCAAGCAGGGAAATGTATACTATTTTTAGATAAGTGACTGTCTAGATTTTTCTTCAAAACCTCCAGTGATGGAGCACCCACGATTTCTGAAGGGAAGATGTTCCACTAGTTAATTGTCCTCACTGTTAGGAAGCTTCTCCTTAATTCCAGGTTGCTTCTCTCCTTGATTAGTTTCCATCCCTTGTTTCTTGTCCTGCCTTCTGGTGCTTTGGGAGAATA
>JANHFN010045977.1:0-11733 GCA_032468175.1 Toxicocalamus goodenoughensis
ACCATACCAGGGGTCTTCAAATTTGACAGCGTTAAGACTTGTGGACATCAACTCCCAGAATTCCTCCTCCAGTCATGTTAGCTCAGGAATTCTGGGAGCTGAAGGCTACAAGTCTTAAACTTGCCAAGTTTGAAGACCTTTGATTTAAGCTCACTGCTTCGGTGACTCCATCCAGCCCTCTCATTCTCTGTCATCCCCTTCTTCTTTTGCCCTCAACCATTCCCAGCATTAGGCTCTTCTCCAGTGAGTCCTTCCTTCTCATCAGGTGGCCAAAGTCTTTGAGTTTCCTCTTCAGGATCTGGCCTTCTAAAGAGCAGATCAGGGCTGATCTCCTCTAGGATTGATCGGTTGGATCGCCTTGCAGTCCAAGGGTCTCGCAAGAGTCTTCTCCAGCACCAGAGTTCAAAGGCCTTCGTTCTTTGGCGCTCAGCCTTCCTTATGGTCCAACTTTCACAGCCATACATTGTAGCTGGGAAAACCAGAGCCTGATTGATCACAATGAAGCCATTTTAAATTTCTGCCCAAAAGTGTGCGGGCTGATTGCCTACATATTCCTTTTTAATTATATTAGTTTAAAAGAGACTTGGGAACGTTGAGTAAATTCATCAGATTTTGAATGATTTGGGGAAAACTTCACACTTTTGTTTTTTGATGTTGGTCCCTGCATTCAAAGTGATCTCTAGGGATCTCCAGAATAAAGGAAGCCACTGGGCTGCAGTTGGCTCTGAGACCCAAACATCAGAAGAAAAATAGAATGGAATGGAATGGAATAGAATAGAAAGTTGGAAGGGACCTTGGAGGTCTTCTAGTCCAACCCACTGCCTAGGCAGGAAACGCTACACCACTTCAGACAAATGGTTATCCAAAATCAATTAAGAAAGATGGATAATGTTGGATGGGGTGTGGAATGCTTGTTATGTGTGTGTTCCCTTTTGTTACATACATACATACATGTTACATGCAGCTTATGTCACTCCCACACAGCCACAATCAGTTCACTTTCAAACGAACCCTGAGGCATAACCCAGTGAATTTTAAATAACAGCAAAACTTGACCTGTTTGCTTTTTCCTCACACATTCATCCATAACTTGCCCACATCTTTCTCACCAAGGCTGGCAGGCACCTCCAAGTCTGGATCCAAAGCGGACTGAAAAGAGTGGGTGGGCTTCAGGACTCCTTTTATCCCTCCCCTCAAATAGCTTTGTTGATTCATAAGCCTGGCCACCCCTGATGGGATTTGGGGAAGGGGGGGTGCTATGTATTCAAGCCTGGCTTTTGTTTGATTTAGGTGACATTCTTGCATTGTTTCTTTAAGGCGTTAGTTCTTTATCTGTCTTCTGAATAGAGAGAATTCCTGGCTATCCTTCTTACTTCATCTTTAGGCACTTCAGCCGAGTTTCACACTTTCCCCCTGGAGCCAAAGCAAACAGATCTGATTCATTCAGAATGTCTCTAACTTTTTTTTTCTGGGCTGGGCCAGACTGGGCTGTCAAAACAGTTTTCATAAATGTTCGGAATCTGTATTTTTGCAACACCTTGTTTGCTAAAACCTGCTGAGATAAACTAATAAAGGACAATAGGAAGAACAGGAAAATAGTGAGGGTAACGTAAAAAAACAAATTAAAAAGATGTAACTGAACAGTTCTCTTAAAAACCTCGGGGGGGGGTTTTTCCTAATTTTTTTAATTGATGTATTATATCCCACATTTATTATTTTTAATAATAACTCAAGGTGGTGAACATATGCAATATTCCTTCCTCCTTCTATTTTTTCCCCCGCAACAGCAGCCTTGTTAGGTAGATTGGGCTGAGAGTGACTGACTGGCCAGAAGTCACCCAACTAGCTTTCATGCCTAAGGCAGCACTAGAAACCATCTTCTATCGATTGGTTTAAGTCACCCAGCTAGCTTTCATGCGTCAGGCAGGACTACAACTCACAGTTTCCTAGTATTTGGCCCAAAAACACTTCTCATGCCAAAGGTGGTACTAGAACTCACTATCTCCTGGTTTCTAGGCCAGCACCTTAACCCCTACAACCAACTGGTTATCATGAGATATAAAGATCCTTTGTACCAGCAGTTTTTAAGTGTTGGAGACACCCAAATGCATTTATTCTGAAACTCAAGTTATGGTTGTTCTCACAGAATTGCTGTCATAAAGAGTTCATCCACAAAATGGTTGCCAGAGTATGTGTGGCCATTCACAAAATAAGTCATTTCCAAAAAGTGATGAAACTGCTCCACAGCATTGTCCTTAAGAATCATTTTGTGCTTTCCTCTAGTCAGCTAGCACACATAATCCATATTTTTTGAGGGGGAAACACTATTGGCTCTTTTGAGGGGAATCATAATTCAGTGGAAAGTGATGGGAAAATGGTTGGCCTGACGGAGTAGATTCTATTGGATTTTAAATGGGCAATTCTTCTTATGGTGTGGTTATTGGGATGTTCATTTTGGTGGAATCCAGAAATGTGCTAATTTTTAATTAGTCGATTTTTTCAAATGAGTTACTGTTGGGTATAAATGATAAATGTAAAAAAAAAAATACTCTGGAAGAATAGTCAGCTTTTTTTCTGAAGCAAATTGTCCCATCCTTTCTAAAAAAAAAACCTGTGTCTTGATAAAACGAAAAAAAAAAAATGATTGTGACTTGGTTGAATATTCCACATGCTCAGAATTTATCTTCATTCCTGAAATGACTTTTTAAAAATCAAATTAAAATCAACAAGGCCTAAGCGTACCACAGCACTGAATCAAGTTACCCTAGAATGTGATTATTAGCCTCAATGAGAAATGTACATGTGCAAAAATGTTAGGCGTATCTAGAACACATCAGTGGGAGTGGATGGGTGAAAGGAAGGATGGGAAGATTAATAGTAATAGTAATGCAGACTTAGTAAATAGTTGGACAGTGTTGAAGGAATTTGTTGTGGTTCACTGGCAGCAGGTGGGGATGGCTGAGGTCTCCGAAAGCGAGGACTCAGATGAGGGGCCTGCATGTGATGCAGGGATGGGGCCAGGACCATCAGGGAGTAGAATGTGACCTTCGGAGATGGTGGAGGCTGGCAGCAGTGAGGAAGAGGTTCCTGAGGAGCCTGTGCCCATCGTGTATGCATGCAGGGCTGCTCAAAGGAAAGAGCAGCTGCAGCAGCATGGGCAACTCGGGAGTAAGGCTGCAAGGTAATTGGCCCCTTCGCGAGTAGATAAAAGCCAGCCGAGAAACTGCAGTTCTTTGCAGAAGGCAAAGAAGTTTTACACTTGAGCCTGGTGGACGTTAGGAATATCTGAGTTGGTGTTTGGGGACTCTTTGTGTTGGAATTATTGCTTAGTAACTTTATGTGTTGTTCTTGGCAGCCTTGGAAAACCTTGACAAGGCTCTTTCTTATCGGAGCTAATTGGTTTGAATCAGCCTTTTACCTATGAAGGAACGGGATTTGTAAAGAAACATTAAAAGGCTGTGCTGTTACCTTTGTCTCATGTTTGCTTCCTTGGAAACAGGTTTGGGTCAGAACACACGAGGGCTTTCTAAAAGCATTTGTTTTTGCTATAGCTGATAGTACATTGCTGGTACTGACCTGATATTGTCCAGAAAAACGTCTTCCAAATTGGTCATTAAGATCTCACTTATCCAGATAAACATCTTCCCTTTTGTTTGTATGGTAGAGTCTAGTGAGTAACTGTGTCTCTTGCAAAATATTGCAAGAGACAGTGGTTTTGTACAATTATCAATTTGCAAATGATGTTTTGGATCTGGAAGTGTGAAGGTGTATCTTTCTTTGGGTTTTGGTGCTGGAGAGAGCTTGGACATAAATGCTGTTTCTCAGTGTATTTATGCATATGGTACATACATAACACATTCCTAAGTAGAGACTCAATGAGCTTGTCTTGCTCTTTGGAATAGAATGATTTAATGGCAAAAAATTTTATAGCATCCTCTAGCAAAGTGAAAAAGGAAAAAAAATATATTCTAACACCCTCCCCGCTTTCCCCCTTGTCAACAAAAGCCTGATAAAAGAAACATAGAATTTTGAGCAACAAAATCCTGCATCAGGCGATAGGACCAGGTAGGAAATAACTAAGTAGTGACTTTTATTTAAAATTATTATTTCTGTCAATTAGGCAAGAAAAGCTCAGAGTCTGCTTTTTATTTTTAGCCACTGTCCAAAATACTAAGTCAGCCAATGATTTTACCAACATATACACCAAATAAGGGGAAAAAAATCAGAACTGGTATTGAGTCAAATCATAAGAAAGAGCATCTGGGACACTTTCTCTGACTGGGGAGAAATTATTGAATAGGGAAAGTGAGATCTTAATGACCAATTTGGATGATTTGAAAAATGCCACATTGGTGCATCAAATTGTACACAAATTGTACGCTGAGGACTGCCAATCTAAAAAATAATTTCCCTTTGGTTGTTTTTCATGTATTTGTCTCTCTCAGTGTCATTTGGAATGCTCCAGTATTTTACATAGCCATTTATAGCCTCCTCATTAGTAAATTTCAAACTATCTTTAGGTAACATTTTAAACATCTTTGTATGGGAACATTTTTGAGATATTTTTTTAATGGTCTCAGTCCAGGAAAAACACTTCCCCATCTAGGAATGATGGCGTCAGAGTTTACGAAATCTGGAGGATCACATATTCCCCAGTTCTGCAATAGTAGTAGAACAGAGTGAGAAACATTCTGATGATGAATCTAAAAAGTCAATTGATTGATTTAGTTAGTCATTCAATTTCTATAGCTACCCATCTCAAGCAATGACTCTGTGCAGCTTACAAAAATCAAGATAACAGCCACAAAAGTGCCATCAAAGCTCTGCCTGTTTTTGGTTTGTATTGCAATGGTGCCGGCAATATGTCCTTATTGGCAATATCCTTGGATTCAGGTTAAGTTTTCCCATATAAGCTGTGTTGAAAAGTTCAATAATTCTGGAGCACATATGTGCAGGTGCAACCTGGTTTTAGGGAGATTTGTGTTTCTACTGGGCTCATTTTGAAACAACCAGTCACTCTGATTTCCAACTTTTGGACAAATGGCTGCAAAAGTTGATGGAGTTAGAAGAGATGGCTAAACTGACTGCTTCGATTAAAGATAAAAAAAATCACATTACTTTTGTTTCTACTTGGAAACCACTTCTGGGCTTTGTGCTTGAGGTGGAAAAAAAGTGAAACTTTGATTTTAGGCTTTACTGATTAGACAGCTTTGTTGTTTTAGAAATGGATAGTTTATACTGTTATGTAAAAGTAAAAAAGTTGAGGTCTGATGCTATTATCTTATTTTACTGCACCGAAAGGAGTCGATCCCTTTTTTTTCTCTCCCCCTGTTTCCCTACACATTCTCCTTCCCTTACTTTTCTACTATTTTCTTTTGTATTTTTGTATTTTATATTGTAAGCTAATAAAAAAAGAAACAATCAATAGTAGACAGATTTTGTATCCCACAAATCAAAATATTCTGGATTGTTTTCTGTCTTACACATTACTTCACTTATACGTTGGGAACCATATTCCTGCTTAACAAATCACAGTCCAATTCAGTGTAGTCTTCTTGCTTCCATACAGGATCACTGTTATTATAAAGGTTACATCCAGAATGATACTGACTCAACTGCAAGCATTAATGCATGCCATGGTTTGAAGTAAGATACTGTTTTATCTTTATTTTATAAGAATGAAAATATTATTACTGTTCTTGAAGCTGTCATAATTAAAAAGTGGTACATCAGTTTCTTATGCAAATTAGTTGTCTTACTTCTAAACTTCTGCAAAATTAAGAATTAAGATTTTGGTTGGATACCTAGAAGAGCTGCTGCCAGCTAATAGAGACAGTAGGGAACTAAATCTCTGTTTAAAGGAGCTTCAAAGACCATGTTATCTTTGTACAAAAGAGTTGATGTTACAAGAAAATAAGATAAGTAGGTTTCAGATTGTGAAGGAAGTATAGGAAGTAGCTAAGAAGTGTACAGGAAGAGGCAAGCAGACTTTTGGTTCTACTAGGAACACTTTCTTGAGCCATTCTGCACACTTTCTCCAACCAACTATATATCTTAGCTGTATAAAGATTAGAAGAATCAGATTATCATTAGGCTAATTCAATGTCCTCCTGACAGCTGTTACTAAAGGAAGACACTGGAAGCTCCAGTTGATGCAAAATGCAGCAGCCTGCATGGTTTTGTGCAGACTTTAGTGTGCACATGTTTCAACCAATGCGGGAGCTGCATTGGTTGCCAATGCACTATTTTTTCCTCTTTCATCCTACTTAATTGTGACTTTCATGTTTTATGTGTTGATCTATGAGCAACAAAAGATTGGTTTGATTGAATGACTCTACAGTAGGGAAATATATAAGATGTACAGTATTTCACCCCTTTGAAAAACATGTTTATACACAAAAACTAAATCTTCCAACATGTGTAATCTTATATCTTCATAGCTAGAAACATTCTCTACTTTTTAAACAATAATTTAGGAATTATACATTATTGGATTTCATGATAAACTACATCCATTCAAATATTGTATAGCTGACAATTGTATAGCTAATTCATCATTGTACTGAGAATGTGCAATATCTTATATTTTTTTGTGAGCTTAGCTGTGAGAAAGTGATATGTAAGCTAGGGAAAGAAAGTAAAAGTCAGTTTATTTTAAAAGAGAGAGTCACAAATTTATGTTGACTTTGTTAGTTAAAACTGGTTATTCATCATGGAATCCTTTGTACTCTCTGAGCTTAATTGTTTTCTTGCAGATGTTTCATTACCCAACCAGGTAACATCTAGTCCACTAATGATGTTACTAGTTGAGCAATAAAATCTTTGCAGGAAAACAATCAAGTTTAGGGAGCACCAAGAACTCCACAGTTGAACCCTGAGCTCCAAATATTCTTTTCTATGGGATTTCCAGCTCTAGTCCTAATTTTCAAAAATAATCTACAATTGTTTTTCAGGGGGTATTTCAAGAATTATGGTGAGAGGTATCTTATTGAACCTTTGAAGCTTTCCAACGGTGAAGCCCATGCACTCTTCAAATATGAAAGTCTAGAAAAAGAGAACCAGACGTTCAAAACCTGTGGAGTAACCAATACTACTTGGAAATCAGATGACCCCCTCAAAAAGACCTCTCGAATGAGCATGAGTATTGAAGTAAGTTCATATAACATGGTTTGAAAACAGGGGTTCATTTACTTGTTTCTAAAGTGTAAAGTGAAAGAGAAATGTCTGGGACTGCTAAAAAGAATTCAGAAGATAGGTTCCCTCATTTCTAAAATTCTATTCCACCCATGCTCTACAAGGACATATGGAAACTCAATGAACAGAAAATACATATTCCAGTTTACAACATTTTCTATGTTCATGCAAACTTAATTTAGAGAAATGGTTCAAAATAGGTTCAACTGAATCTCCAAATCGTCTCAACTTTCTGAATCAGTTTAGAAATAAGTTTAATTGAATTATCAATTGGAGGCCTCTTTTATTATGCATGCATAGGGGATAGAGGGAGAAACTGGTTTGAAATATGAAATCGAAGTGCTTTGTGATGTCTAATAAGACCATTACATAATCTTGATTCAATTTTCCAATTTGATTTGAATCATCAAGTTGGATTGAAGCAAGGATTGAATCAAAACCGATGAAGTGAATCTGGTCAATCATTGCATAATGTTCTCCACCTTAGAAATTTCTCAGCACATTCTAAAATGCTGAAGTTTTAACAATCTCTCTCACTATACATGTCTTCTTCAAAGAGCCAATATTTCTGAACGGTCATGTACTTTGTCCAGGGAGGATAACAAGATTATCTGAGGATGCAACATTTCTGTTGACTGCAGGAAGCAACATGTCTAAACAATATTTTGTTTAATGTTCTGTTTAGAAAAAGGAATACTTGGAGGCCAAAAAATATGTTGAGTTTTACGTAGTTGCAGACAACAGAATGGTAAGTATTCTGGATACCAATTTTCTTTCTGTATTGAGCACACAATTTTGTTTTCAATGCGGGTGTTTTGAAGGCATTACCAAATACAACACTCTAACTAGATTTCTTCCTAAAATATGTGTTAAAATATACTTTGATAATTTTTGTTTTTTGTTATTGGACCCGATCCCTATTTACAAAGTTAAGGCACATTTGAAATTCAATTATTGTCTGATTTGTACTAAGCTGTTCCTGGACTTTATCTAAATTTTAATGATTGTTTATCCAGAAATGCCAAGATCAGGAAGTTGAAGTTCAGATGGAGAACATAAATGAAATTTTGAAACAGAAAATAAAGAGTAAAAGAGAGAATCATCATCCATTTCTTCTACCTGGGAAATCTAACATTCCAAAATCCAGAGCAAAATTCATGAAGAGAATTTTGAATTGGTTTTGTGGGTGGGCATCTCTGGTTGTTTTGCTTTCCCTTATTTTTTTATTTATTTCAGAAACGTTACATTTAAGTTGCTTTTTAAATTGTATTGAAATATGAATACACTTTGGCTTTTATGTTTCCCAGCATATATTTTTTTATTTTACACTTTTGCTTGATTTTTGAAAATAACTTTCCCTAGCAGGAAAAATATTTTTATTTTTTATGAATATTTGATTTGAAATTGATATTCTCCTTATGTGTGTTTGTGCAAGTGTGAATTTCAATTAATAAATTGGTTCAAAAGGTCAAAATTATGTACTGTTAATTTTCATACTATCATTCAGATTCAATATATTTCTCCACCACCACTAGCTCAAATAGAAGCTGACCTTTGGCTAATAGAGAAATAAGATCCACATTTTGATCCAATCTCATTCGCAATAATGTAGCATTTGCAGTAAAATAACTCTTGGGGGTATTTGAGCTCTCTGAATATGTGCACATTTCCCACCAGTAAAATTAACTATGTTCATGAACTCAGTGAATTTCCAGATACGAGTCTGAGCTTCCCCTTTTAACACTATTGCAAAAGAGAACGTCTTATGCAAATTTTTTTCAGGGAAATTGGTCTTGGGCTAGTGGAATTTAAATCCAGTTTGTAGTGAAGAATGCTTTTCTCACATTTCTCTGAACAGGGAAATATAGTGTCCAATTAAGGAAAAGGTTTTCAGTAGGCTGACCAAAATTTTCTCCAACCAGGAGGAAAACCCATGTGTGATACTGAAAAATTAATAATAATGTTAATATATTAATGCAGATTCACGTGTAGAGTTGAAAGGGTCAAAAGGGCCCAGCAGAGATTATACTAGCTGAGACTTCTCAGAAAACAACAACTGAATGGAAAACTGCTGGTGACCTTCTACCGCTGCACCATAGAGAGTATCTTAACTTACTGCGCCTCTGTGTGGTTTCCAATTGCATAGAGGCAGATAGGAAAGCGCTCCAGAGGGTTAAAGTCATTGCCCAGAGGATCATGGGTTGCCCTCTCCCCTCTTTGGAAAAGCTTTAGAGCTCCTACTGCCTTAAGAAAGTTCTAAACCTCAAAGATCCACCTCATCCTGGGAAGCCTTTCTGTGAACCTTGCAGGTGGTACAGAATAATAAAAACAAGGACATACAGCTGGAAAACAGCTTCTATCCCAGGGCAGGAACTCTATTGAATTCTACTGTAGAGTGCATTATTAATGCAATATCAGGGGTTTCCAATACAGTTGTATAGAATGGGAAGGATGTGTGTTTGTGTTTTATTTTCATAGTCATAGTGTACACTGAAGGTGGTATTTAATTTTGTTGTACCAGGTGCAGGGACAATAAAGTAAAGTAAGCTTGCAGGAGGCTGGGAGGGTCTGCTGGGGTCCTTTGCTAGGATAGAGGAGAAGCCCCTCTCCCCTTGGTGGGTGCCAGGATTACAGGGAAAGGGTCTCCGGTTGAATTGCTGCCCACCTGGGCTGGGATCTTCAGATTTCACCTTTGGTTTCAGAAATAGAAATCCTCTTTTTTTTCCCCTTTCAAGGAGATCACCCAGTGGTCCATTTTCCCTTTCTCTTCCCCCCATTGCATGGTGATGGCCTCAGCTGAAACAAATGTTTTATTGAAATTATTGTACTGTTTTCAAACAATCCCTATAAAATAAGATATGAATTTTTTTTGGAAGAATTAAATAGAATAAGCACAACATTTATATGACTGGGCAAGAAAGCATGAATAAATCTAAGGATGTTACAAGATAGCAGAAGTAGAGGTAGCTTTGGACTCCCAAAATGGGAATTATACTATCAGGCTGCAGTCCTCACATGGATTAGAGAATGGATAAATTTAAAAAAATAAAAGGATCTTAACAGTTGAAGGCCATGATTTACAAGCAGGATGGCATGCTTTCTAATAAAAGAAATAAGACACACTCATATTTTTTACAGGCATTAGAGGGGGTATTTGGGGGAGGGGGTGTATTTGGAGCTGAGGTGCCCCCCCTCCCCAAAGCATCAAGTCCACAATGATGGAGAGCGCTGGGCTTCGGGTTGCAGTGACCATCTTGACTTTTCTGACCTCTGTCACACCTTCCACGCCAAGGCTTCTACCTCCCGGTTGGTCCCATGTTGATTTCCCCCTGTTTCCAAATGAACCTCTTTTGTCTTTGGAAACCCACTTTTCTACAGCTGCCTTGATTGAAGGCCTGAAGTCCACCGACCTCGCCGTCCAGGCAAAAGCCATGGCGGTTACGGAGAAGAGACTCCAGTCCATTTCGGACAAGGATGGGAAGAAGCCGAAACCGAAAGTGGACAAGACGGTCATCAACACACGGCCTTCACCTTCGGTAACTCCCCCTTTCTTTTCTTTTTTTTAGAATAGAATTCTTTTTATTGGCCAAGGGTGATTGGACACACAAGGAATTTGTGTTGGTGCAAATGCTCTCAGTGTACATAAAAGAGACATTCGTCAAGAGTCAAGGATCATCAGGTGGAACACTTAATGATGGTCACAGGGTACAATAAGCAATCAAATCATACTAGGAAACAGTCAATATAAATTGTAAGGATACAAGCGACAAAGTTATAATTATACAGTCACAAGTGGGAGGGGATGGGTGATAAGGAATGATGAGAAGATTAATAGTAATAGTAGTGTAGACTTTGTAATAGTTGAACAGTATTGAGGGAGTTATTTGCTTAGCAGAGTGATGGCTTTTGGGTGAAAATTGTCCTTATGTCTAGTTATTCTGGTATGCAGTGCTCTATAGTGTCATTTTGAGAGTAGGAGTTAAAACAGTTTTTATCCAGGATGTGAGGGGTCTGTAAATATTTTCACAGCCCTCTTTTTGACTCATACAGTATATGATTTCCCATATGCCATCAAAACATTGATAGTCCATGAATGCTGATCTCCAATGTTTATCAGGATGGTATTCAGTTAAGATACTCACAAAAATTTTAATGAAGTTAGAGAAGGCATAGGGTTCATTGCACCCTGGGTCCATATAAAAATCCCTATTAAAAGTCAACATTATGGGAAGTACAGTTGCGGAGTAGAACTATTCAGAACTATACTACCAAACTCCTATATTTGTTTCTCTTCCTCTGTCTCTGTTATTTTAGCTTCACTATTTCCTGCAAAACCTTTTCAAGCTTAATAATAACAACTCCTTGGATGGATCATATTTGGATAACAGTGGAGAACTGGCTGCTGATCTTGACATCATAGGTTCAATCCAGTTTTCCAATAAGTCAGTTATTCAGTCAAAATTTGGGAGCCTAGCAAGACAGGGATTGGGAGAAGCCATGTTAACTGTTGACAGGGATGCAATGGTGTTCTCCAAATAT
>JANHFN010045990.1:0-11732 GCA_032468175.1 Toxicocalamus goodenoughensis
GGTGGGGGGGGGGGGGGGGGGGGAGCCAGCCAGGAGTGGGATTTGGGGGGTTCTCTGCACAGAATCTTAGCTAAGGGCTCTCCCGAACCCCCGCAAACCCCCAGCAGCCCACCCCCCAGTTAAGGCATTAAACTAGGAGACTGTGAGTTCTAGTCCTGCTTTAGACCCAAAGCTAGCTGGGTGACCTTGGGTCAGTCACTCCCTATCAGCCCTAGATGGAAGAAGGCTAGGCCAAGTTACTTCCAAAAGAATCTTAGCAAGAAAACTGCAGGGACTGGTCCAAACGAATGAAGGTTCCAGGATAATGTTGCAGGATCCTATCTGAGTCGATCAACGGGACCAAAGGTTTCTTCTTCCAGGGTTTGAGCTTGTCCAGTTATCAGGAAACTTCTTCCTCTCTCCAGAATGTGTGCAGTGAACTATGCCTTGTATTCATTCATATGGATCCTGGTTGTGCATCATGAATGGAGTGGCTTACCTCTAGAAGTGGTGGATAGTCCGTCACTGGAGGTTTTCAAGAAGAGACGGGAATGCTATAGGGACCGGTGCTTGAGCCGAGGGTTGGACTAGAAGACCTCCAAGGACCCAACTCTGTTATTCTATAAAGTGGGGGAGAGAAGATCATCCCCCACCTCTTATGGATAATATTTTTATCCCAGGATACTGTAATGTTTTCTTTCTACTGTTTGCATTTCAGATTGATGATTTCCGGTCGGCGGTGCTGTTAAGCTTCAACATATTTGCACAGTTTGTTTGGATGGGTAGTAATTGCCAGATAAAAAAAAACCACAATTGGAGACAAGTGAATTAGCAGCTTGCTCTTGGCTGGATTAGTGTTTGTGCTTCTGTTTTTCGCTGAGAAACAAATTGAGGACATTATCGCTTCTCCCGCGACTTGATTGCTCGGACTGTTATTTTCCCTCCCCTTAAATTGTTCTGAATTGATTTCTCTGTGTGCCCCCAATTTCCCAATTTGGGAGTTGGGTTTCCCAACAGGATTCCCAGTTAAGATGTTCGTTTTCATAAATTAGAACTTAAATCACAACCACATTTTCTTCCCATTCAAATTGCCAATTGAAGAAGTTCATCTTTGATGCTGCGGTTCAACCACTAAGTCATCTCATCCTCTGCTGTCTCCTTCTCCTTTTGCCTCTGCATTTTCCCCAACATCAGGGTCTTCTCCAAGGAGTCCTTAAAGAATTTAGTGGCCAAAGTATTTGAGCTTCAGGTTCTGTCCTTCCAAAAAATAGTCAGGGTTGATTTCTTTTAGGGTTGACTGGTTGGATCCCCTTGCAGTCTGAGGGATCCTCAAGTCCACCTTACACAGTCCTGTTTCTATTTCCTTTGCCTTCTGAGCAGGTCAAAAAAGTCAAGAGGACCGCCACAAGAGCACAACTGTCAGCACCATTAATATTTAGTTTTAATTGTTTTTATTGTATAGTTGTATTTTTGTATATTTTTAATCTGCTGTACACCGCCCCGAGTCCCTTGGGAGAGGGGCGGTATAGAAGTCGAACTAATAAAATAAAATAAAATAAATGGTTTATGCCTCTATTGTGGCAATTGAGGACGTTTTGCAGCCAAGTGTCCTGTTAAGACATCCACAGCAGTGATAACTGCAGTGGCAGGAAATGAGCATCGCTTGGCCTACAGGGGTCTGCAGGTCAGAGTGTAAAGTCCATAGGCCCACCATCTTCACCAACCTTGCAACCCTCACCACCTTTGATATCTTCGAAATCTCCATCACAGTCGGTATTGGTGAAGCATCTTGTACTGCCAGCAAATGTGTTTGTGCCTGGTGTGGGAGCAGTGGAGATCCCAGCTTTGATCGATTCAGGGGCCACAGCCAATTTCATGGGTGCTCATTTTGTCAAGCAATGGTTCATTCCTCAGCAACAGGTGTCCACGCCAGTAATGGTAGAGACAATTGATGTTCAGCCCCTTCATTCGGGACCTGTGGTTGCTGCAACCAAACCCCTTTACATGTGTTTTGGACAGCATGTGGAGGAAACCATGTTTTACGTTGCTGCAGTGCCTCATTTTCTGGTGGTGCTGGGTTTGGAGTGGTTACAGGCCCATGACCCACAGATTTTCTGGTTGTCTGAAGCTGTGCAGTTCCTTGATAGGAAGTGTGCCAACCATTGCTTGCGCTCCTGTGCAGGGAGTGTGGCTATGCCTGTGGACCTGGATCTACCTGCGGAGTTGGTGGACTTTGCTGATGTATTTGGGGAGAAGGAAGCAGATCAGTTGCCTCCGCATCGGGTGTATGACTGTCCAATCGACTTGTTGCCCAATGCAAAATTGCTGGTGGGTCAGATATATTCCCTGTCAGAACCAGAGTTGGCTGCGTTATGGGATTTTATTGACAAGAACCTCCGGAAAGGGTTTATCCAGCCTTCTACCTCCCCATTTTTGTGAAAAAGAAATTGGGGGAGTTACGTTTGTGTTGTGATTACTGCAAGTTGAATGCAATCACAGTGAGGAATTGGTATCTGCTTCCCCTCATCCCTGAACCGATTGAGCGGCTTCATCAAGCTAAGATCTTTATGAAGTTGGACTTGCATGGGGCCTACAATCTGGTTCGCATTCGTGCAGGGGATGAGTGGAAAACAGCTTTCTGGATGAGGTACAGGCATTTTGAGTATACCGTGATGACTTTTGGATTAATCAATGCCCCAACTGTGTTCATGCATTTCATGCACAATGTTTTCTGTGATTTGTTGGATCAATTCGTGGTCATTTATTTAGATGACATTTTGAATTACTCAGACTTCCTGCAGGAACATTGGCAGCATGTGCAGCTAGTGTTGCAGCACTTGCGTGATAACCACCTGTTTGCTAAATGTGAGAAGTGTCTTTTTCCACAAACCACAATTGACTTCTTGGGACATTGTATTTCACCTGCCAGGATGGAAATGGACCTGGAAAAAATTCAATCGTGGCAGGAGTGGGAACCTCCACAGCGGGTTAAGAATGTGCAATGACTGTTGGGGTTTGCAAACTACTACCACACATTTATTCCCTGCTTTGATGCTTTGACTGCTCCCCTTTCTAATCTGCTCAAGAAGGGAGAGAAGTTCCATTGGGGTGCTGAGGAGCAGGCAGCTTTCGAGGAGTTGAAAGTCACCTTTGCTTCTGAGCCTATCCTCAAACACCCTGATCCAGGCCAGCCATTTGTGGTGGAAACAGATGCTTCCGATATGGCTGTTGGTACGGTGCTCCTCCAGGCCTATGCTCCCACAGGCACCTTGTTCCCATGTGCTTATTATTCCTGGACGTTGTCGGCTCCAGAGCACAAGTATATGATTTGGGACAAGGAGCTATTGGTGGTTAAGGTCGCTTTTGAAACATGGCAGCACCACCTGGAGGGTCTCATCACCAAATCGAGGTTCGGACGGATCATTGCAATTTGGAACACCTACATACAGCTCGGACATTGAACCAGCGTCAGGTGAGATGGTTCTTATTCTTTGCTCGATTTGATTTCCGGGTGACCTATGCTCCCGAGTGGAGGAAATCAATGCGCCAATGCCCTATCTCGGAAGCCCGAGTATATCCGAAGGGAGGATAAAATCTTGCCCTGGACGGTGATTCTGTTGGAGCGGTTTGCAGCCACTGAGAAACCTGTGGACCCTCAAGTGAGGATTCAGGAGGCACAGCGACAGGACCCATTTGTGGCAGTTCGACATCAATAATTGGATGAGAATGGGAGACAAGAGACTCCTTTGGCATATATTGGGGACCTGTTGCGATTCTGTGATCGCATTTATGTGCCTGGAGGTCCTCCTCATGGCCTTATCCTGCATCAATGTCATGATAGTCCAGCGGCGAGACACTTTGGGGTGCTCAAAACACTGCAACTCATCTCTAGGACATTTGGTGGCTGAGACTTAAACATGATGCAAAATGACCTCCAGCGGGCCACAAATGTTCATGTGGCTGCTCAAACAGTCAGAAACAGACTCCATGAGGGTGGTATGAGGGCCCGACATCCACAGGTGGTGGTTGTGCTTACAGCCTAACACCATGCAGGACGGTTGGCATTTGCCAGAGAACACCAAGATTGGCATATTCGCCACTGGCACCCTGTGCTCTTCACAGATGAAAGCAGGTTCACACTGAGCACATGTGACAGACATGACAGGGTCTGGAGACGCCGTGGAGAACATTCTGCTGCCTGCAACATCCTCCAGCATGACCGGTTTGGTAGTGGGTCAGTAATGGTGTGGAGTGGCATTTCTTTAGGGGGCCGCACAGCCCTCCATGTGCTTACCAGAGGTAGCCTGGCTGCCATTAGATATCGAGATGAGATCCTCAGACCCCTTGTGAGACCATATGCTGGTGTGGTTGGCCCTGGGATCCTCCTAATGCACAACAATGCTAGACCTCATGTGGCTGGAGTGTGTCAGCAGTTCCTGCAAGACGAAAGCATTGATGCTATGGACTGGCCTGCCCATTCCCCAGACCTGAATCCAATTGTGCACATCTGGGACATCATGTCTCGCTCTATCCACCAACGCCATGTTGCACCACAGACTGTCCAGGAGTTGGGGGATGCTTTAGTCCAGGTATGGGAGGAGATCCTTCAGGAGACCATCCTCCACCTCATCAGGAGCATGCCCAGGCATTGTAGGGAGGTCATACAGGCACGTGGAAGCCACGCACACTACGTGTTTTGACATGTTTTAAGGACATTGCATCAAAGTTGGATCAGCCTGTAGTGGTTTTTTCCACTTTACTTTTGAGTGTAACTTCAAATCCAGACCTCCATGGGTTGCTAAATTTGATTTACATTGATAATTTTTGTGTGATTTTATCAGCACATTCAACTATGTAATGAACAAAGTATTTAATAAGAAAATTTCATTCATTCAGATCTAGGATATCTTATTTTTGTGTTCCCTTTATTTTCTTGAGCGGTATATTTTTGTTCCAATTACCTCACTTTATATTTAAGCTGAATCAATTTTCTGATTTGTTTCACGATTTGTTCATTTTTTAAAAAGGCTCCTTTGGTTTTTACCATCCTGGTATCATGTGCCAACTTGGTTATCTCCCTGCATATTGCAGTAAAGATCATTTATAAACAATTTAAAAAGCACTGATCCCAATTCATATCCTTGACTTTACTTTTTACTTCACCCCACTAGGAAATTTGCTCATTTATTCCTACTTTTTATTTTCTGATTTTTAACCAGTTAGCAATACAGGTGGTCCTCATTTAATAACCGTTCATTCAGCAACCATTCAAACTTGCAATGGTGCTGAACAAGTGGTACTTATGACAGTCTTCAAAGTTCCAGCCATCACTATGACAGATCCCCACAATGGTTGTATCAGTGTGATTCAGGTGTTCAGCAAGTAGACTGGCTTTCTAAACATACCAGTGTCCAGTAGTCACATGCTCACAATTTGTGACCTTCCCCACTAGCTTTCCACAAAATCAATGGGGAAGTCCTCACTTAAACAATGGAAACCAGGAACTCCTGTATGGCTGTTGCTATGAGGCATAGTCACCGGACATTGCACATTACATCAGCATAACTTGATGACAGAAATTCCAGGCGCAATTATCACTGTTAAGCAAGAACTAACAGTACACAAAAGAACAGCTTATTCCTTGATCACAAAGTTTACTTAAGCATCTTTTATGAATAACTTCAGTAATAAACTTTAGAAAGTGTAAGTATAAGTCAACCTTCATTTCTATTTCAGTTGACAATCTCAAAAAAGCCACCCCATCCTCCAGAATGTGAAGAGAGTTAACCTTTGCAGAATCCATGCTGATTTTCTTTCATGAAGACTTATTCCTCTATTCTACCTGATAAAAGCTATCTTACTCCTTTGTGGCAGAGGAGTGGGTGTCAGATACAGCACAAAAGAGGAGTGTCAGAAAGAAAACAGGTGTCTTC
Source organism: Toxicocalamus goodenoughensis (assembly GCA_032468175.1). Classification (NCBI taxonomy): domain Eukaryota; kingdom Metazoa; phylum Chordata; class Lepidosauria; order Squamata; family Elapidae; genus Toxicocalamus; species Toxicocalamus goodenoughensis. The sequence goes on from JANHFN010045990.1 coordinate 5,913, forward strand.
CTCCCCCCCTCACTTTTACCTATGTTCCAAACCACAACTGATTCAACTTCTAACAGATTATCTTTCAGCAACTATGGCTCTCAACAACAACAAAATGTCTACCACCTTATCTGTCTAACATATTCAATTTAAGTATTTATTCTAAGGATGTATACTCAGTTCAAGGAATTTCATCAAAAACTCCTAAAGTAGCATAGAAAAAAAGAAAATGAAAGTAATGCAATTCCTACTATGCAAGCAGGTTAGGCAGGTTACTTACCTTGTGTTTTCCAGGGTCTTATGCATTTTCTTCACCATCTTGTCAATGGCAGCTTGTCTCTTACCCTCGGGAAGAAGGTCAATTTTGTTCAAAACTACTACCATTTTTTGGCACGCAATCTGTCCAATCACCAAGCACTCTGCTGACTGAGTTTGCATTCCTTTTGTTATATCTATCACAAGCATCATCAAATCAATAATCTGAGCACCTAAAAGAAAGGAATAAATTTGTAGGAATCAAAACACTATTTACATGTAACTGTGAATGTGGATGTGAATGTTTCTTATTTCTGTTATATTTTTATTTAGAAAAAGGTAGTTTTGGGGAAACACTGTATAGGTAATGATTCGAGGTGTTTGGACATTCAGTTCCAAAATTAGGACGAAAAATAATCAAAATAAAAAAGCAAAGTCAAAACTCTAAAAGTCAAGACTCTAAATTTGACATAAAAGTCTAGTCTGCAAAGGAAATATCAGAAATGCAAGCTTTTAAAAAATACCTTATTAGATATCAGAATATATTTTTCCATGTTAACTTTATTAAAACATTTTAATTCAAATGGCCATATTAGAATAACCATATTTTTCAGACTATAAGACACTCTGGAATATAGGACGCACCTAGCTTTTGGGGAGGAAAACAGTGGGGAAAAAAACTGCCTCTGCCACTATCTCCCAGCAATTTTCTTCCTTACAGCAAACAGCCTGGTCAGCTTCAGCACAGCCTGATTTAGCATGAGCAGCTGATTGATGGTTGAATCTGCCTCACAGAATACCACTGATCAGCTGTTCCAGGATGCGGTGATTGCCTCCACCCATCGGTACCGCCGCTGCCCAGTGCCGCTGCCACCTATCACCGCCTCCATGTGTCCCATTTTTGTTCCATTCCAGGCGACAGGGATTGCTGCCACCTATTCCAGCCGCCTGGATTGGACCAAAACCGGGACACACAGAGGCCAAAAATGGGGTGCAGATGAAGTGATAGGCGGCAGAGCCAATGGGCGGCAGTGATCCCCGCAGACTAGAACAGCTGATCGGCAGTATTCCGGGAGGCTGATCCAACCGCCAATCAGGTGATTGTGAAGCTGACCAGGCTATTTTGTTTGCTGCAAGAAGGAAAATTGCTGGGAGGTAGAGGCCAAAGAGTGGGGCCGGCAGGTGGTTGGGGCCTCAACAACATTCGCTTTATAAGACGCACAGACATTTCCACCCACTTTTGGGCATGGAAAGTGCGTCTTACCTTATATATAAGGTAATAATCACATTTAACAGACCATGGATGTAAATATTTTCATAACTTATGCAAAAAACTTATGTACTGTGTTCCAAACTCATGTTGTTCCTTCTCTCCTTAGCATGCTATAATTAACTAGGAAATCTTCAATTAGCAATAGTTTATTATTTTATCCACAATGGAAAATTATGAATAGATTCAAAATAGACCATAATCTTAAATGAATCTGAAACTTAGAAATAGTTAGAAACGACAGTAAACTCAAAAGTTCCTATCATGAAAGCTTTATGAGTTCACTGGGCAAAAACCAACACACAGCACACCAAAAATCCAAACTATGATAAATCCAAACTATTGGGTTGTATCCAAACTAAGATAAATCCAGCTTGGTATTTGGCCTCATGCTTCTCTGAGTTGATTTGTTCGATGATCCATTTATTATTTTTCTTGACTATCAAGTCTTGATTCTCTTCATGTCATGACCAGATTCTTACTCTGAAGAAGTTGCCCCAGCTGAACCAGTGGAATGTCAGCCTCAGAAGATACTAAGCCAGGAGTTTATCTGGAAGCTTTCAGGAATCTATCAATCTATCAAGGGAAGTATATCTTCTTTCAAAGTGCAAAGTTCAAAGACATGACAGAGAGGCTTGACACAGGACCTGTGGTGGCACAGTGGTTAGAAAGCAGTATTACAGGCTAACTCATTGCTAATGGCCAAGAGTTCAATTATGACTGATTCAAGGTTGACTCGGCCTTCCATCCTTCTGAGGTTAATAAAATGAGGACCCAGATTGTTAGGGATGATATTCTGACTCTGTAAACTGCTTAGAGAGGTTGTAAAAGCACTATGAAGTGGTATAGAAGTCTAAGTGCTATCACTATTATCCAACTAATCAAGGCCACTGATTATTATACCTTTCTCCTCTTTCATGTTGGAATGAACAGTACAACAAAAAAGAGCCTGAAAAAAAATTAAATGTCTAGGCCAGGGGTGTCAAACTCATGTCATCACAGCACCATCAGATCACATAGGACTTTTTTCCCCTTTGCTAAACCGGGAATGTGCAAGGCTAGCATGTAATGTATCTGGTCTACGGGCAAGGAGTTTGACAGCCCTGGTCTAGGCAGAAAGGCAAAAGACTTAAAAGCGTAGGTGGTGTTTTCATCTATACTTCCGATGCATGGTCAATATCCAATTAAGTAACAGCAATAGCAATAGCACTTAGACTTATATACGGATTTATAGTGCTAGTGCTAGTACAACCCTCTCTAAGCAGTTTACAGAGTCAGCATATTGTCCCCAACAATTTAGATTCTCATTTTACCCACCTTGGAAGGATGGAAGACTGAATCAACCTGGACCCATGGAGGATTTCAGAGGTAAACTGTTGGTTCAAGAGATGGTGCTGTCAAGAAAAAAATGTATTTGTAGACCTTGGTCTACAATATCTCCATGTTGGCCTTCATTAAGAAATGGGATCCACCTCACAAGGCCTGGGAAGAATGTGTTTGGAAGAAATCTCACGTGTGTCTATTACTCTGACAATCTGAGGGACAAAAAGGACAAGTATAAAATATCTTCAAATAGCCCAAAACTTCAAGACACAATCAGAAAAGCTAAGGCTCGTAATTCAAAATCAAATGAGTAAACAATATCAAAAACAATATGAATCAAAAAGCATCTAGTTTAATAGACTGAAATATTCCTTCCACATACCAAACAGAACAACAATTTTTAATTCAACAATTATTCAGAGAATAGAAGTAACTTATCTTCTTCATCATGATCCCATGCTTCTGCATCTGCTCCAATGTGAGATTCAGTTGCCTAGTATATCTCCATAAACTGGAGAGTGGATAGCCACTTTGTGACTGTACATATTCACAAAATTGGATGGCTATATCATTACGATATTATGCTTGAAGATAATGAGGTGTGGGAGAACTTGGCTTTGAACATAAGCAGGGGAACAGAATGCACAAATGACTTGCACTTCATTCTCTATGCTTCTTTGTTATGTCTGAAATGTAATCTTTGCTTTTCCCTCCACACTTATATGTACAAGCTCCTTCAGAAAAGGAGCCTGCATCTCTTAGATATCCAAGGCATTCTAAAGAAGCACAGAGACCCTGAAATATAAAGCATATGGGCTTCCTGTACTTCTCCCATGCTACTAGAAGAAATTCAAAATTAGTTTTAATAAAAACTATTAAATTTATATTTCACCCCATAGATTTATTTGGCTGAAAGAACTGATATATTTGGCAATTAATAGTGTGTAGAAATTTCTTAAGACATACTTTTATTTTATTTTTTTCTTGGAACATTTCAGAAAAGTGCAAAATCTGATTCCAATTTACATATTAAGTCAGTAAGGATTAATTAGTTCATGTTAAAACACTAATCAAATGACCTATCTAGGCCCACAACATCACAAACTTTAGAAGCCTTCAAACACAAAGATTCTGACTTCTGACATTGTACTTCATAAGCACTTCCCGATATTCATGCTATATGTGGTTACTTAAATCAACCTGTGGATCCTGTACTTCCCCAGGCGCTCCAGCAGAATTAGCCACTCTGTTTGCTCTTAATTTTCTTCACTTTTTAAAATGTTTTCTGACATTCATTTTAACCCAACTATTAACAGAACATTATCCCAAACTGAAGCAAAAATAAAAATGAAATTTGTAAATTAAGGCAAGCAGATTGAAGTATTATGCATTTCCAGAGTAGAGCTGAATTCTTTTAAAAAAGTAACAAAAATTAATTGATTCCATGACTCTCTTCTTAGCCTGTAATGCCTGTTTATATTTTGTCTTGAAGGGCATCCTAGGTTGAATCTTTTTTATATTCCTTAAAGCAAGAAAGCAGTTGTTTCTTGGCCTGCAAGAAAGCAGGGTTTTGCTACCAAGCCAAGGATATTTAAAAGAGAATTCCTGTTAACACCAGATGGACAGATGAAGGAGTTGAACAAGTTGAGGACTCCAAAGGCACTAATAAGGGCAGACACATCCATAACAAACTTAGCCTCATTTGTTTAATTGTCATTCTTCTATTTTCTGGCTTAGTTAAGGACAAACAGGGAGTAAAGATACTATTATTAACAACAGGGTTAACATTTGGCAATCTGTGGGTATCAAATACAGCAGAGCTGAGCAAAGGAATTACTCTTCCATAATGGAAAACTGATTGGGATTTCAAATCCTTTTAAAATGAAAAGGGTTTCCTTTTATGCAACACGTGTGGTATGGATTGCTTAAAAGGCAGTAAAATTCATTAAATGCCAGGCATGCTTGAGAGCCATCCAACCATGCACAAATCTATTTGCCAGTGGCCCAGGGACTAGAATTGAGGCCAGTCAAAGATAAATGAAGAGAAACCTGATTTAACTGCAAGGAACAGGTCAGCTTTGATGAGGTAACTTCTTTGAGTATTTATACATTTCCATCAATAATTAGACCTTTATTGGCTTATAATTTACTGTCCTTTTGCCCTAAGGAATGTCACTTCACTAGATTGTCTATTTGAGCATCAGCTTCAATAAAGGGCAGGGAAACTTTCTATGTGCTTTTGTGCAGAGCCTTCCAAATCATTTTTAACAGGTCTAAATTATTTTTAGGGAGGCTAATTGCTCAAACATTTAAATAACAGTGATGGCAAACCTTGTTTTGCCATAAATTTGGTTGTGCCATCTCATACTGGAATTTTTTTCCCAGTCCTTGCCCTCTGCAATCATGTTCTTTTCTTTAGAAGAAACTGGAGAATGAATAAAATCCACTGAAGATTTATTTATTTATTTTACACATGGCTCACCTCGCCATCAACTGAGGGGAGCAGCAAAGAATCTAATCCATATATTCATTCCTCACCAAGAAATGCAGAAAGGTCCAGTAATTGCTGTTTTTCTATCTCAGTTTGTAAATCCCATTCAAGTGCCTCGAATCTGGCAGATGGGAATCGGGGAATGGTTACTTATTGTTTCTTTCTGTAGAAAAAGCTCATCAATTTGCAGCTCCATGATGCTTCTTCCTTTTCCCTCATTTCCCCAAATAAGAACCCTCTTTTCTTTCCTTCTTGCTGCCTGACTTTTTGTCTTTTCCTCCCAGGGAGCTGCCAATGTATAAGAAAAGCCACTGAATTACTTTGATGCAGGGGTGGTTTCTACCGGTTCTGTCTACCTCTGTAGAACCGGTAGCTCTGAAGAGCAGCAGACCTAGAACCGGTTCTATGTCTGCCAATGTTTTTGCCCACCTGGGCTCTTACCTGATCTTTATTTCCTGATTTTTCAACTTCAGCTGCCGAACAAGGCACAGCTGCAGTTAAA
>JANHFN010046086.1:0-11730 GCA_032468175.1 Toxicocalamus goodenoughensis
AAGAAGAAGAAGAAGAAGAAGAAGAAGAAGAAGAAGAAGAAGAAGAAGAAGAAGAAGAAGAAGAAGAAGAAGAAGCTACTGTATCCCAACTTTATTCAATCTGCTTTTGAGAGCAAGGGAGAAATACCACCATGCAAAAGATTTTCAAATGGGTTCCAATCATAAAACCATAAAAGTGATTATGCTAGTATATTTCTTCCACCCAGAGGAAAAACCTGTGAACCAGAAAAACTTTCAATCAAAAGGAAGGGGAAAAAATGTAATTAACAAATGAATGTCTTCTTGGGCGCAAATTAAGATAGATGTATGCAATCGTAAAAGTCAAGTTCATTAATAGCAGTCTTTAGAGACAGGATGTATTATATAGACAGGATTATTTTAATAGCTGGGTAATCTGAAAAGTGTGGTCCTAGCTGCATGCAAAAATAAAATAAAATAAACCCACATTACTATTTCTCATCCTGACCAAGGATGCTCATTCCTAAGCAGGCTTAGCCTTGATAGACTATTTTGGAATTCCTTTGAAGGTAACTTATGTGAAAATCTGACTTGGTGGACTGTAGACAGGTCAATAATCCCAGAGTGGCCATTAGAAGAATTCTGTCCAAGACTGACAAACTGATCCAACTAACAGAGCAAGGCAGGAGATAGGAGTTTTGGAGGCTACTACCTCCATCTGAGTTGGTTATTCAGATAACAAGATAATAAAAGCCCTGCTGGATGACTCCTTTAAATACCTTAATCCAGCATTTTGTTTCTAATAGCAGTCAATCTGATGTCTCTGGGATATTTACAAGCAGGACATTGAGACCTTTTCCTGCCAGCATTCTCCTGCAACTGGTATTGGAAGCAGGTTATCCTTAAAACGCTAGGAAGCACAGAAGATTTTGTGCAATCTCCAGTTTGAAAATGGAGATAAAAATGAAACCAGAACTTTTCCTTTGGGGCCTAATGGAAAAAGAACTGGAGAAAAAAATTGGAACTTTGTCACTATATATGTTGACAGCAGCTAGACTATTGCATGCACAAGAATGGAAGGATACTTCAATTCCAAGTATGTTGCAGAAGTTGATGGAGTGGACAGAAATGGCAAAACTGACTATTTTGATCACAGAAAAGAACTTAAGTACTTTTGTTTCCACATGGAAACCGCTTCTGAACTTCATGCTTGAACTGGAAAAGAATGAAACATTGATTTGGGGTTTCACTGAGTAGATTGATAGATCTTTACAGAAATGGCTGATTCATATTATTGTGAAAAAGCAAAAAGTTGTGATTTGATGTTAGTGCCTTATTTTATTGCAACACATAGAGTCTTAAGTCAATGTTTCCTTTTATTTTTTCTTATTTTTCCTCACTTTTCTTCCCCCTTTTCCTCCCCTTTCCTTTTCTATTTACTCTTGTATTTTACAATATTTTATAACTCAATAAAATGTTAAACTAGAAAAAAAAACCTCTAGGAAGCACGGAATCTTTCAGAGTGCTAACTCTTGATAAACTCTTGGTCATTGTGAATTTATTGAAGCCCCTGCTAAAGCCATCCAAGTTCGTGGCTGTCTTATAATAATGGATGTTATGGGTTGACCATCTGCTGTGTGAAGAAGTCAGGTTGCCATCCTATCAATCAGCTTCCTTGGAGAACTCCTACTCCTGGGTTTTTATGAGAGGGAGATGAATTCTCCAGTTGTTATAAATGAAGGCAAGTATATGTGTCCAGGATAATGTTGCTGGATGGAATCTAAGTTGTCATTGGGAACAGAGATTTAGTCTTCCAAGTTTTCAGACTTGGATTGGAGCCCATCCTCAGGAACTTCTCTCTTTAGGTGTGTGAGAGAAAGACCTTCCCTGATGATGGGCTCCAGCACAAGTCCAAAAACTTGGAAGACTAAAACTCTGGTCCCAGTGACCGAGTCAGATTGGATCCTGAAGCTTCAGTGGTTCTCAAGAATGTTGAATAGTTTTTAACTTCTCCTCAATTCTCAAACAAGAAGTACCAGTTCATTTCCATCCAGGGAGTGTAAATTGGAATTATCTATGCAACTATCAGTACAATTTGTTGTATTGCACATAACTTTAATGAGTTTAACTTCAATAAATTTGCTATTAAGGCAACATGCAAGGAAATTTTGATGGGAGAAAAAGACAGTGCTGGTCATTTGATACAGATTTGTTTGCTGGGTACTTGGATTAATTAGTATTTTATGTGTTTAATTCTGTAATATTTCCAAGCAGGGACCAGTGTCAACAAACCAACCACACAGTCTACAATGTGAGATTCCAGGGAGAAAACAAACATGTAACAACAAACCCACTACATAGTTATCTGTAGTTCATTACTTCTTTCCCAAATAACTCTAATAAACCAAGATGTCAATGCCAAAATAATTTGTTCTATCTGTAGAGAGCATCTTACATCACTATGTAAATTAACTATGTGAATATTATGTCACCATTCATGGCAGTTCCAAGAAGGTCAACATTGTAGCTTCTAGGTTAGTATTTAAGTGTCCTCCATTTTTCACACTATTGCTTTTTACTCCTGCTTTTCTTTTCTTTAGGGGCAGGGGATGATAATTGATGTTGAGTGCAAGTTGTGATATATGTAGAAGATGCCAAATTTAATCTCTGACAGTGCCAGAAAAAAAATTGCCTGGAACTCTGGAGAATTGTGGTCTATTAGAGAACAAAATAATCCTTTCCATCATTGAGTAGGATGGCCAGTGCTGACTTAGTATATATACTCCTATATTTTGAGAAGTTAACCATACTTCAAAGACTTCCTTGGAAAATTGGAGGGGAGTTATATTTCACAAAGAAAGGAATTTTTTTTAAATAAAGAAGATAATTGAATTAAAATAAACTTTTACATATGATATTCATCAGAGAAAATATTGCTATCCAATCCTTAGGAAAAACTGATTCCTAAGTTAATGCACTAGAATTGAAGCTTTACTTTCTGGCTGCATCCAGTCCAATTTCTATTCTAGCAACATAAATTGAAGCTGATAATGTTATTTCACTGAGAGAGATAACACAGAAGTAAGTTCCGCAGATAAGTAATGCTGCATTAGTAAGTACACTTGCAAAATGTCCTCTGTTGGACCCCATCCTCATTTTCAAGTGAACCTTCAAAGGTTTACAAGATGGCTACAGAAATAGATGCTAGCAATAGAGTTTTAATTATGCTTTTTTAATTAGATTTAGGCACCATGCAATCTAGATCTGGAATGTATAATTTTAAGTTCCAGAATACTTATGGTTTAAGACTAATTCCAGGATGTTTTGAGGACATTAAAATATTAGTTCTTGGAGCTATTACGTAGCGCTGTTAAAAGCACAGGATGGCTAGATGAACAGATAGATAGATGGACATACATTACCAAGGGGAAATATTATTTTCTAAAGAAAGATGGAAATAGCAAAAAAGGAAGAAAGAGTTCAGAAGGGAGTGGAATGTAAAAATTGCTCAAAGGAGAAAGATGTCTGTTTTCTGCTTGTTTTATTATTCACTCTCCCAAGCCTCTCAAGTAAGGTTACATTCATAAAAGGTAGTAGGTAGTATAACTGGCTCAAGGAAAGAACAGAAATGATCCCAGTGGAGTAGTCTCTAATTTCAAAGGTAGGTGATAGTTATGGTTGATAGTGCGGTGATATCACAAAGAGGCAAGAAGAAGCAAAGCCAACATCTTTCTCTGGAAATAATAGGGGCTGTTGCATTAGTTATTTATGTAACAAGTTTACAACTCTTGTTTTCCAAAAAGTCACAGGGGAAAAAAAGGAAGCTGCATGTGACCCTGGACTTTGGGCTGATCAACATTTTTTACTGAATAAGGGAAAAAAAACATTTTCAGAGTTTTTTTGAAATCAGTATTGCACAGGTACTCCTCGACTTTTGACCACAATTGAGCCCAAAATTTCTGTTCCTAAATAAGATAGTTGTTAAGTGAGTTTTGCCCCATTTTACAACATTTCTTGACACAGCTATTAAGTGAATCACTGCAGTTGATACGTTAGTAACACGGTTGTTAAATGAATCTGGCTTCCCCATTGGCTTTGCTGTTCAGAAGGTCACAAAACTCTGATCACATGACCCCTGGACACTGCAACTGTCATAAATATTTTCAGAGCAATGAAACCAGTGGTGGTATTCTATCGGTTCGGTCTGGTTCTGCTGTTGGGCCTACCCACCCGCCCGGGCTCCCATACTCACCTTTATCCTCTGAATTTAAAGTGCAGCTGCTTTGCGTGGCACAGAAGAGTGTTGCGCGGCAGCTGCTGAAGCAACTGGAATTGTGCAGGCTTGCAGGAGGTGAGTTAGAATGCTTCTGTGCCTATGCAAATGCCTCTGCGCCTGCGCAAAGTGTGCATTTGGTGCATGCGCACATGCAAAGCGTGCACACACACAAAGTGCACCCACCAAACCATACCCACTGAACTAGTGGTAAAAATATTTGAATCCCACCACTGAATGAAACCATGTTGATCAAACAACTATAAATAAAATGGAGCCAGGAAATCTAAGTACATTGGATGTTAGTCATTGAAAACAGATGTCTTTATAATTTCTTGAGATCGCAAAACAATATTTCAGGGCTCCAAGGGGTTCAGATGGGAATGTGTAATTTACATTTAATTTATTTTCAAAAGGTGCATTTAGAACTTATTTAGATGCCATTGTAGAGCTGAGAAACATGTCAGTACATTCAAAGATTTTCCTTCAAAATGTACATCTCAAAAAGTATTTTCAAAACCAAAAGAGCATTTTGAACAGTCCGACCAATATAGCATGGGGAAACTGTTGAAACAACTTCTACTAAAAACAAAGAATTTAAAATCCAGATGAATTTTACTTTTAGAGTTCTTCTGAAAAACAACAACTAGACAACCCACCAGACAATATTTTCAAGCAAACGAGACCATTGGGTTTAGGAAAGTATTGGGGGAAGTTTATTTAAATGTCACATTTTATTAGCTCCATTAGTTCTGTAATAGATATCTACTTTTTATACTATATTCAACATTGAGATTGACTCAAGAAGACTCAGGTCATAACTATTGTTTTGTGTTTTAAATTTCCCCCTTTTCTTTTTCTCACTCACTTTAAAAATGCTAATTTTGTCATCTGATAAGAAAACATATAATGTCCAGAGGTGGCATTCAGTAGGTTCTGACCAGTTCTGGAGAATGGGTAGTGGAAATTTTGAGTAGTTCAGAGAACCGGCAAATACCACTTCTGACTGGAGATTTTACAGTATCCTCCCCCTGCCACACCCACCAAGTCACACCCACAGAAGTGGTAGTAAAAAAATTTGAATCTCACCACTGTTAACATCTCTATATAAGAATGACCAAATAACTGATTCGCTAAAGTAATTGTATTGTCTCTCTGTTTATATTCTTGACTAAACAATATTTTAAAGACTCTTGAGAGTAAAATTGGGAGGAACATGAATATTTTGCAAAATGATTGAAATCAATGTAACATTGAGAGATATAACTCTTTATATTTAATAGATTTCAGGATATATTTTTTAACTTAATGGCAATGTTATGTTAAAAAAACATTCTGAATAAGAAAAATATTCAGGAAAGCAACATGGATATTTAAATACAGCAGAGACAGTTTGTGTAATATAATACAAAATATAGAACAGAACAAAATATTTTTATTGGGCAAGGGAAAGAAGAAGTAAAATATTACTTTATTGGAGGTAAAGAGACTAAATACTCTTGTAAACATTCAAGGAAAGTGAGTAGTTTGCAAAGACTCTACAGCCAAAACAACATTAAGTAAAATAACTTTTTTTATTTAAATGATTCTAGGTTTTTTTTTCTTAACAATGGTGATGTTGAAAATAAAATAAAATATTCTTAAATAGAAAAGATTCAGGATAGCAACATGGAAATTTACTTCAGAAAGAGTTTATGTAATAAAAGATACAAAATATAGAACAGAACAAAAGTATTTATTGATTAATGGAAAGTAGAAGTGAGATTATTAATTCATTGGAGATCACTAGGATTTAAACTATTTTTATATGATGCAGAGGTTTTTAAAAAACAAAACTTGACCATGAAACTGTCAATATGTAACTTGTGGCTTGTTAATACACAAATCATGATTGAATTGGCCTTCCTTTATAGCAAAGGTTTGGAAAGTAGTCAATTTGTAAAATCTGTTCCAAGAAGAGTTGCTAAATTATAGGTTTCTTAGCCAACTACAAAGATATATTGAATTATTAATTAGATACAGAGTATGGTAGCACTTCAACACTAATTTTATTAGGGTATAAGATGTTCTGATTCACAACTTGTTTCTTTTCATTAAAGTATTAATGAAACAGAAAAAAACTAATGCTGGGAAAAAAATCACCATTGCTTCAGTAAGTGAATTATTGCCTCACCAATCCCCTAGTACAATCTAAGAGCGTTGACAACAGATGCTTATAAAGCATCTAATGGTGATTTGGTAGACCTTATATTATCCTAAAACTTTTGACAAAACTGCTTTGCACTGGTAGTTGAATAAATTCAATTATCCATGGATAACAAGCCACTACTGATAATCCACATTTAGCGACTGCCTTATTAAATGATCATTTGCAGTTATGAAGTTGATGAAAAAAAAAACTTTTATGACCAGACTTTGCATTTATGACCTTCACAGCTCTGTAAGGTAAAGAAAGCTGAAGTAAGAGCAGTGGCATGGTTATGGTTTCATTTAGCAACCACTTTACTTAATGTTTGGGTTGCTGGTCCAATTTTTGGTTGCTAAATGAAGTGTTGTAATTTGTTGAGAAAGACAGAATAAATTCAAATTCTTACGCTGTATTTGTGTGGTAGATTCTTTCAAGGTTTTCTATTGGGATAGCACTTTGTTTTATTATTCTTGAATCTTTCTCATCTGATTATGGCCCTTCCTTAAAAATTAGGGGATGGTTTTAGAGAGTGTACCCAATGGGGTAGTGAAAACAGTGGCGGGATTCAAATTTTTTTACTACCGGTTAGGTGGGCATGGTTTGGTAGGCATGGCAGGGGAAGGATATTCTAAAACCTCCATTCCCTCCCCACCCCACTAACCTGCTTTCCAGCTCCATTCTCCTGTGCAGGGCAACAAAAGAAGATCCAGCCAATCATCTGGGACTTGAGAGGCAGAGAATAGATGGAGGCAAGGCCAGTCAGAGGTGGTATTTACCAGTTCTCCAAATTACTCAAAATTTCCACTACCTGTTCTCCAGAACTGGTCAGAACCTCCTGAATAACACCTCTGACTGGAAAGTAATACAAAAAAGCCTAATCTAATCTTCTAGTTTCCTCACTTTGCACGATATTCTGCTGACTGCAAAGTATCGTCTAACATACTGTTAACATACGTTCCATAGGAAAAGTCCTTTATTGGATACAGTAGCAAAGTAGTAGAAGCTTGCATGGAATATCTACTGATTTTTCTTTTCTTTACTTCATCATTTTTGACTTCATTTGTTTCTTCTTCCATGAAAAACTCATCTGCTAATCTTCCCTTTACATTCTTTTCCAGAAAAGCCACAAGTCTTGGTTCATTGAGGATATAACTCATACTGTCTTGGTGAAAGTTTGCACTACCTTCTTCATGCTGTGATGAATTCATAGCGTTCCATTTTTTTGTTCAACTCTTAAATTCCTATTTGCATCCAGGAAATCAAAAGCTTTCTTACAGAAGTCCCTGATTTGACAAATACCACTGGTTTAGCAGCAGACAAATCAGCAGAGCTGGCAATCAAAATTCAACCATAGGTTGAATCTAAAAGCCAGGAAAGGTGAGCCACAGAAATAGGATGAACAGGAAAGAGAAAACACAATGACACTTGTGGCAGAGTTAAGTAGCTGCTTAGAATTATTCAGAGAGCAAGCAGTACCCAGACAGAATAAAATAAATAAATGACAGTCTAAGAAAAAAAGAAAGTTGAGCATAAATCAAGACTATTAAAAAGTTTTAAAAAATTGAAATAAAGTTCAAGCAACTTCAAATCACAAGTTGATCTACTTCTTTGACTGCTACAGCAGACTTTCGCAAAATTCCTCACTCCTTGGAAATAGACTTTACTCAAAACTTTCTTATTTAAGTTATCCTGACCTGTGGGGTGTGATTTGCTCATTCCTACATTTATGCTGCTAATATCCACCTAATAACTCTTGTGGGGGGACTAACATTTTGAAGGATTAAAATGTTATAGGATCAGACGAACATAGTATGACCCAATACTTGTCAGCTTTACTGTTACTTGGCCTACCAAATTGTTTTCACTTCTGGGCGGGGGAGATTTGTTTCCCATTTCTTGTTGACAACAGATTTTTAATATAAATGACCACAACAGGTCTGATCTTGATAAAATCTCTGCTGATCTGTGGTTTTTTTTGAATGGCTATTTATAAGGAAAAATACATAAATTAATGATGTATTTCAAAAATATTTGGTAGGTAATTTTTTACAATCTGCTAATTATAGAATGAAGAAACCTAACCCTTTAAAAGCTAAGGATATTTCTCTTCTGAACAGGAAGATATGGTGTGTAAACGGCATCAAAGTTTATTTTTCTTAGGAACGGGAGAATGTTGTTCCTCCAGGTATTATTGGCTTGAATTCCAACCAGACGCAGCCAATATGGGCGATTGTCTGAAACAATGGAAAATTAACCTCCACAGAGACCATTGAACATCTGGAAGACCTGAAAGCAATGTGCTATTTCTTCACTTGAGTTAAATAAAGAGAACAATGCAATGCAAGTCTAGCTTTGAAAAAGCCAGGTAATCCACTGCTAACATCTCCCATCAAAGTGTTCCTTTGGTTAAGTTCTTCATTGAAGTCATTGACAGAAGTCAAGTCTACATGCGCATAAAAGGCAGCTGAAGACCCTTGAAGTGAATGATGTTTTGATGTGGCTTAATAAACACCATGTACCTTAATGCTTGATGGAGCAACCTTGGCGGATACCTCGATGAAGGTTTTGATTATCGCAATCTGGCTCTTTCATATTGTTGACTGGGCCCCTGAAGACACACCATATGTGCAGATGGCTCCTCTAGCCTCAGATATTTGCAGAGTCAAGGATTCCGAATCATGGAAGGTCACCAGAAAAAGTCCCCAAGATCCTGAGTCATCCGAGAACATGCAGTGTTTTTAGGGAAATGCCCAGGGATGGGCTTCAAAAATTTTAGCAAAGGGTTCTCTGCCTGATCGCTGGATAGGTTTGGCCATGGGGGTTGTGGCCTAGTCACCTCCTGCACCATGGTGGTGGGCATTTTTGCCCTCCCTGGAGGCTTTTGCTCGAGCCTCCAGGAGGACAAAAATGGCCTCCCCAGGCTCTGAAGGCTTTCTAGAAGTCGGAAACCAGCCCATTTTTGGCCTTCCCAAACTTCCAAGAGGCCCATTTTTCACCCACCTTGAGCCTCCATGTGTGCCCTCCACTTACCTGTGATCCAAAACAGGCTGTGTGGGGACTCCTGGGATGGTCAGGGAGGGTGTGTGTGGCGATTTGGGGGTTTGGGGGTTCTCCAAACTGCACAGAATTTTAGCTAGAGGCTCTCCTGAACCCCTGCGAATCCCCAGCAGCCACCCCTGGACTCACCCAAAAGAACATCTTTAGCTATTTCTAACAATTTTTACTTCCTCTTATCTTATCTATGGTGCACCAGCCTTTCTGGTTAACTTCCTTATCTAATGTGTGCCAGCTTTGCTGGGTGGTTTGCTTATGTAATCAAATGGTATAAGTATAAGGATTTCTTGAAATTCATTCCTGTGTTTAAAAGGGGGGCGTCTTTGTTCCACTGAATAAACACATAATCTTAAAGGCAATCTCTGGTTCTTTTGTGTATTTTTACCAAGCCATACCTCAAATCCGGCACAACGATATTTCAAAGGTAGATTAGGCGAAGAGGGAGAATATCTGATTGAAGTTCATCTCAGCAGTTTCCATACTTGAGAATGGATTTGAACCTAGGCCTCCCTCATCCTAATTTAACTCTTAAGCCACTATGCTAATCTTAATCAGAAATACTTTTGCTTATAGCAGTTCTATAAAGTATGTAAGGGGAGCTTAGAAGGCAGATTGCCACATAAATATCCTGGAGAACCAGAATATCACATCCCCTCAATTCTATCATGGTACCAATACATTTTGTGTGGCTTAAAGTACCATGATGGTGATGTAAAAGAATGGAGGAATGGAGGTGGTTGGTGATGGTTGGCACACTAACAGAGAAGGCATTAATATTCCAGTATACGATACATTTGAAACATGTAGCATTAAGAACTACCTATAATCAGACGTGATATTCAGCAGGTTCTGACCAGTTCTGGAGAACCAGTAGTGGAAATTTTGAATAGTTCTGAATACAACCTCTGACTGGCTCCACCCCCATCTATTCTCCACCTCCCAAGTCCAAGCTGATCAACTAGGTCTTCTTTTGTTGCCCTACACAGGAGAACAGAGCTGGAAAGCAGGTTAGAGGGGTGGAGAGGGAATGGAGATTTTGCATGTATCTCCCCCTGCCATGCCTACCAAGCCACACTCACCAAGCCATACCCACAGAACCGGTAGTAAAATAAATTGAATCCCACCACTACCTATAATACATGTCCAGACATAACCTAAGGATGTTAAGTGTACTAAAATGATTGTACCAACTTGCTTTTTAAAAAAATAAAATTGAGGACTTCAACTTTTTGATTTTCAAGGGAGGGTGTTCCATGCAATGGCATATCTAGCAATGTATACCCATATATTACTGGCTATATCCTGGTGTTGGAAATATTGTAAAATTCAGTTACTTCAAAATCAGTGTAATTCTATAATGACAAAGTTATGCCATCTACAATTCAGCTGCTGTACTTTGTATCAGTTGCAACTTCTAGGTTATTTTTAATGGGTGTCCCAAGCATTGTATGCTACAATGGTAAATCTATATAGTTCATATAGATTTATATAGTTTATACCTTCCTTCCTTCCTTCCTTTCTTCCTTCCTTCCTTCCTTCTTTCCTTATGTCAGTCAGCTAAGTATGTTTAATTTATTTATTTTTACCTAATTCTTACCCAGTGGCAGAAGCCAACTGTGTTTTGCTCTTATAAATGAGGTGTGCTATGATTTAAGTATGGTTAAAATGCAATAACTATCCTCTCTCAGACTATTTCTTTATGCAAATGAAGTTTCCTTGTGAAGAGGTGAAGGGAATGACATATAAGATGAATAGAACATGGAATGGGGAGAATAGAGAAATGTTAGTTGAATGTGAATTAACAAATGTTCTTTAAATGCTCTTTAAAGCATAACGCATGTCCCCAAAGGCCACTTCATATCAAATAATTAAATTATATCTGAGTGCTATCCCTCTCCTTTGAATTCTTTTGGCAGATACAGAAAAGACATTTCTGTAAGGGCACCGACAAGCTTCTTCCAGGATCAATAGAGCTTTTTGTGATGGGTATGGATCAAGGAAGTCTGGATTAAATTCCCTGATCAGCTATAATCTTTACAGGAACAAAATGCTTCCAGAGAGCAGATGAGATATAGAGAGGAGGTTGACTTTATATTGTTTGGCTATTGTCTCCGCATTTGTCATAGTATCTTATCTTGAGGAGGTACAGTGACAGGGAGGGCCTCCTCAGGGTCGAATACTGTCGTTTGACGACTACATCGAGGAGGGCCTTCTCTGTGGCCGCTCCCACCCTGTGGAATCAGCTCCCCCTGGAAAT
>JANHFN010046405.1:0-11719 GCA_032468175.1 Toxicocalamus goodenoughensis
TGGACTTCAATGTCCAAAATTCCTCAGCCAGCTAAGCTGGATGAGGAATTTTGGACATTGAAGTCCACAAGTTTTAAAGTTGCCAAGGTTGGAAACTCCTCTTCTATAGTGTTTTTCAAATTTGACAACTTTTTTAAGGACTTGAAGTTTCAAATTTGAAAAAAAAAAATGCGCTGTAGCTTGTGAAACAGATTTGTTAAAGAAAAGAATTGATTCTGCCAGCAACAGATATTTTGATAGCTTCCACTGTAGGTTATAGGCATATGTCCTGTTTCCAGTTGTAATGCATAAGAACTATTGAAACTCTTGACTAAAAGTGCCTGGTCAGTTACACATTTTCCTCTTACCTAATAATTATGTCCTTTACTCTCAGGATTACATATCACTCTCCTGCTCTCTGCAGATTCCTCTTCTATATTATTTGTAAATGTTCCACATGTGGTGTGGATTAAATTAAAATTATGGATGAAGTTCTTAATCTTGTTCTCAGAATATTCATTGAGTGACAGTTAATTATTAGATGAGCAATTTCTTTTGCCAAATGGATTATTTGAGAACCTGTAGGCCCATTTTACCTCTGTGTGCCTGCTGTGTTATTGTCTATGAGTTGAATCTGTGGTTGTGAAGTGTTTAGGATATTTATTCTTTACGGTTGTCTGTAACCTTTGGTGTGATTTCTAAAACCTTGGGTAAACAATCAGTTCAGACTTCTAATCAGAATAAACTTCCCTTTTCCTGACAAAGTCTGTTGGCAGAGCAAATAGGAACAAACCAATCCATGAAGGGCAGAGCCTCACTTGATGCTTCCACACAGAACCCAGCAGTTTATCCATAAAGGAATGCCATCTTTATTGTTAGAAAAACATAGTTCAGCTTAAATAATAATATATTTGCTTTAATGATCGTGATTCCTCTACTTTCTGTGTTCATGACCTAATTGGTGCTCTTAATTGCTTCTATACATGCATTAATTATAAGAATGATAGTTGAAAAATGCTTCTATTAAATATGAATTATATGCTTCAGGGTTTTTGCCTTGGGTGAGCTTAGATTGTGTGGACAGATATGGGTTGATTATCTTTGCACGAGGAAGCCATATAAGACAATTTTGAGTTATGCTTTGTACCAGATCTGAACATGTATTGCAGATGAGATCAGTCTTTCTTAGATTTTTTTTCTCCCCAACTATGTGGAAGATTAAAAATAACCATACCCAAGGTTTTGCATTAACAACATGGAACAACTGTAAAATAATGAGAATGCTTGTTTCAACCTCTTGCTCTCGTGTACAACTTAAGATTGCACGTTGTGCATTTTTGTACTCCAAAGCTCAGCGTCCATATCGAGTTTACCTCTTTTTACATTTTTTGCAGTCCTATGTGCAAATACTTGGGAGTCAGCTCCATTGAATTTTGTTACGTTGGACTGTGAATATACACCTATTAAGACCGAGATCAGTTAATTTGTTTTCTTACCTTAGAAGCTGATACAGAGGAGCTTGAAAGAGAATTGGACAGTCTTCTCCTGGACTCCCCCAAAAGACAGTCACACCTGCTGCCTTCTGTTCCACCCAAGCAACTGTCTCCAGTTTCTGTAGGACCTCCCAGCTTCACAGATGCTGAGCTTGAAGCCGAACTGGAGAAGCTCACTTATTCAGATGGAGGTAAGGTTTATCTTGTACAGTTTTCCTGTGTCTAATGTTTCCCACAGGTAGTCCTCAACTTAACAACCACAGTGGAGCCTAGAACTTCCATCCCTAAGCGAGGCAGCTGTTACGTGTTTGGCAGCTGTTCACTGTTAAGCAAATCATCGTGGCCATTAAGGGAGTCGCACAGTTGTGAAGCGAATTGACTTGGCTTGTGGAAAGCTGGCTAGGAAAGTTGCAAGCGGCAATCAGGTGACCACCGCAGCCATTGTAAAAACATGCTGGGTGCCAGTCTCCTGAATATTGATCAGGTGACTTGGGGGGGATGCTCCTGTGGTGGTAAGCGTGAAGACCAGTGGCAAGTCACCTTTTTCATTGCCATTGGACCTTTGAACAGCTGCTAAATGAATGGTCATAAGTCAAGGACCACCTGTAATTCTGTAAGCAAAGCTCTCTCTTCAGCAACTTCCTATAAAGTTACTCGGTTTCTTAAGGGCCCCTTTCTCACAGGTCTTAAGGTTTTCTTCTGGGTTAATGATGCCCTTATTTGGGTAGATCAGTGTTTCTCAACCTTAGCAGCTTTAAGGCATGTGGAATTCGATTCCCAGAACAGCTGCCTCGCTTAGTGTCCACACGTCTTAGTGTTGCTAAGGTTAAGAAACAATATGTTGCTGGGACCAAAATGTCCTTTTCAAAAGGTTTTCTACTGCTACTGATGATTAAACTCACTTTAACCTAAATTGGTTTGGTACAGTATCTTCTGTGTTTAGCTGATCTTACCAATTTTTCTAGGTTGTTTTTTTTTGCCACAAGCCATTGCAGCACCTCTCTAAGCATCAGTGCAGAAGGCTTCTTAAATTTTAACACTTCACAGAGATGTGAAAAGAAATTAATAGCACACAATATGATTTTACTGTTTCTTGGATGGTGGTGCAAGAAAGGTTTTTTCCACAGACTTTTATGGAAAACGTACATACAGAAAAAGCCTCTGAGTAGCTCTTCCATTTGCCCTCAAAAGATTCCTTTAACAAATGCAGCCATCTAGCAAACAACTAATATATATATTTACAGAGCAATATTTACAGAGCAAATATGTGTATATCATGCATTGCAGAACAGCAGTAAAAAATATGTAATCCAATTTTTAATAGCTGCTGGAGGCTCTAGTAACAAAGAAATGCATCACGATACCTATATGTTTCTCTGTACTGCTTGCAAGTGTGCTTGACCACATTTCTTTCTTTTTTTCTTTTTTGGGTGTGTACAGAATTGGCACAAAAGACTGATCGGAAGGCCTCTGACCGCCAAAGAGTTCTGGAGCTGCATCTTTAATGACTCAACATCCCCCTTTGTGCTGTGAAGTTGTCTTAAACTTTGCTGATCATAATTCCGAAAATAACTTATTGGAACATGAGTCTTTATTAGCTCTTGTTAAGACCTTTTCTAACAGGCAGGAAGTTCTGCCACGACAATCCAATCCTCTCCACAGAAAATTGCTCAGTTGGTCATTCTTCTTTTTTTTCCCCCAGTGCCAAATTACAGAGTCTCTTCAGTTGATTTGCTGACCTGTATTGCCACTCACGGTTGCTTTTTCTCTGGCAAGTTGACGTCTTGCTGAGCCTAATGTTGTTGCACACATCCTGAGGGTTTCGTGGACCCCCCCCCCACTTTGCGATAACTTGAAAGGCAATAAAGTCGCACTCTTATCTGGCATCCCGCTGTTTTTGGGCAGTTGTGCGAAGGGCTTAGTCGATGCACTAGATAAGATGCTGACTTGGATAGCCGTGCGCTGCACTTGCCAGCAAGCATAGATATATCTATATTAATGATTTTTCTATATTTCTTCTTTGTATTTGCACGGTTGTGGATAACTTAGGTTGAGGTCTGACGGTTTTTAGAGTTTGTTTTGTTACACAAGTATGGAGCGTCTGCCGACACAAGATTCAGCTCACAGATCCCCCTTTACTTCAAGACTGACATCGCCTTAAAGGAATTTGCAGAGCTTTTCAACATGAGGCTGTGATTTTTGTTGCTGCTGCTTGAAGGGGATGTTTGAAACATGTTCCGTTGACCTGCAAAAAGAGCCATTCAGGTTGCCTTCGTGTTAGAAAGAACTCTCTTCACTGGGAGATTTAAGCTATTCTCTTGAATCAGACATACACAGAGGGTGGGTTAGCGTAACCTCTTAACGTCTAAGAGGGTCTTCGGTCACAGTGTGCTGGAATAAGGTTTAAACACTAGCAAAGATTTGAATCACTGTCTCAGCACCATTCATGATAATGGTGGAGATTGTCACCATTTCCTGACATCTCAAGACACTTAATTTATGGTGATGGAAGAGCTGCTGAATCAAATCACACTTAAGCCCTGCCAGAGATGGCTTGCAATGGTCTTCTCTCCTTTCTTCAGAAGACTTCCTGAGAAAACCACCTTATTTTTTGTTATTGTTTAATGGCAACATAGAAACCGACTGCAGAAACTTCAGAAACTGACTGAAGAAAAGCTGGTTGATTGACTTGTGCATGGGCACCTGCCGGAATAAATTTGGGGAGGATGGGTTGTGGGGGAAGAGATGAACAAATTTCTGCTGTTTACAAAGCCTTTGGGGAATAATGACTTTATGCTTTTGTTCTCTGAAGCTAGCTTTGATTTAGACTGTGTGATGGGGGCTTTTTGTCAGGGAGGACATCTGGTAAAATTGGAAAAACGGAAAATGTAAATCCGTGTCAGGGCATGCCCTGCAAGTTCACGACAAAACGTGCTTCTTCCCCACCCCTCAAAGCCGGTGAATCATATACCACGTGTTCAAACAAAATTCAAGAATTGTGTTTATGTTACTTTAAGGGCATTGTGCTTGATTGGTTTAGAAAGGAAAGGGAGGGAAAATGTCCCTCCAACCTTCTTTATTTTTTTTTTCTCTGAACAATGATATAATAAAGGAGTGAAAAGACTTCTGGAGTTTAGTCCTCTTATCATTCCATATAACAATATTCAATTAAACTCATTATTACTCTTTCAAAAAAAATTTTTCCCAAGTGAGAATTCCTGCTGGACCTCAAGTAAAGCCCAAACAATGCCTGTATAATAAATCTGTATACATGAATTGTATTCACTTCCAAAGGTTCGCTTGCTCTGTAAAAGCATTTTGTTCTCTGTGGCTCTGAATTCCTAGTGACATTTTGTCTTATTTGAGCATTGCATTGGCAAGTCATTTGATCTCCGCTGCACCTCCACACCAGAGGGCCCTCATTCCACTGGTTTTGAGCACAGCCGCTGAATAGGTTTCATTGCTCATTCGCTATTCATCTAGCAAAGTCAATTTTGATTCTTTGGCTTTCTGTACCTGTTTGGTTTCTCCACTTCACCTGAGATTAACTATGCACACATTCCCCACATGCGATGCTGCGTGTGTTTTTTTTTTGGGGGGGGGAAGTGATATCAATGCTGGACTATCTATTTTTTACCGTTGGCAAAATAGTTATGCTGCACCCTATTCACATTCTATATTTCGAAAAATAAATGTGACCTAATGAGGCAAATCTGGGGGAGTCTGCATTTTGGAGCATGATTTTTGCTAGCCATGGGAAGCACAGGGACAGGTAATTCCTTCCTATGGAGGTGTATATGCTGACATGCTTTTAAACTGTTGTATCATGGCCCTGATGGAGACTGACTCTGAGGGAGAGGAGGAACAGCCAACAGGGAGTGGAAGTGGGGCTCCGGAGCTTGTGGAGGAGGCTGGGGAAGGGCAGAGGCCGGCTGACCAGTCAGAGGATGACCCAGGCCCATCCCCTATCCATCCCAGAGCACACAGGGAAGAGAGGATCAGGGAGAGACGTGGTCTCCTCAGGAGGAGAGGGCCTTGATCCCCTTCATGGGCTGCAGGTGTGAGAACTGAATAAGAGTTTGGACCTGCGTACTGGCAAACGCTGGAAACAAATTGTGTAAATATCTCCAGTTTATAGTTCCTTTCTGAGTTTGGCATCCTTCCCAGTATGTGTTATCTGTGGACATCCTCCAGCCCTTACCTTGCTTGGTTTGTGTTACTTTTTTCCTTCTATATGTAACTGTGTGGGAGTTTTTTTTGTCTTCCTTCAAAGATATTCGGAGCTTGGAAGCAAAGTGAAGGAATAAAAGGGGCTTCACCTGTTTTCTGTGACTCTGTTTTGTATCCCACCCTGGGTCATCACATATAGATTCAAGAACCAACTGTTAAAAAACATAGCTTTACGAGAAGGCTGAATTTGTGCTGCCTACCCATGATTAGCTACTTACTTAGCTAGTCCTTAACTTATGACCACAGTGGAGCACAAAATTTCTGTGGTGAAGTCAGACATTTGTTAAGTGGGTTTTGCCCCATTTTGCGACGTGTCTTGCCACAGTTGTTAAGTGAATCACTGTAGTTGTTAAAAGTTAGTAACACGGTTGTTAAATGAATCTTGGCAGAAGGTCACAAAAGAGGTTTCGCACTGCGACCGTCATAAATACATGCCAGTTGCCAAGTGCCTGAAGTTTGGTCCTGTGACCATGGGGATGCCGCAATGGTCGTAAGTATGAAAAATCATTGTAAGCCACTTTTTTCAGTACCATTGTAACTTGAACAAACTGTTTTAAGTTGAGGGCTACTTATACTATTGACTCCAAGGGATTTATTTATACTCAGTGTTAACATTTGTAATAAATAGCTCTATTTTTATTGTGAATGTAAACTCTACAAAGTGCTAAGTTGTTTCTGGCGCTAGGGGCGGTGCTCATTTTCGTTATAAAAGCCGAAGAGCCAGCGATGTCCGAAGACGTCTCTGTGGTCATGTGGCCGAAGGTGCATGGAACGCTGTTCCCTTTCCACCAAAGTGGTCCCTATTTTTCTAGTTGCATTTTTTGCATGCTTTTGAACTGTTAGGTTGGCAGAAGCTGGAACAAGTAACAGTAGCTCACTCCGTTACGTGGTGCTAGGGATTTGAACTGCCTACCTTTCTGATTGACAAGCTCAGCGTCCTTAGCCACTGAGATGCCACATCCCTTGTATTATCCCTACAAACGGATAATACAAGGCTATTCTCTCTCTAGCTTCAAATTGTAGATTTTGGGGGACAATAATGTTCAATACAACTTGCAGAAGATTCCCCCACTCCCCTTAATGATCTGTGTAAGAGATAAGGAGATCTTATGATGTCAGTCTCTACTGCATTTGGATCTAGAAGATTTGCTACTTCAGAAAGACTGGAAGAGGCATTCAGTGGTTAATGCCGAACAATTTGTGCCTTGTTGAAGAGGTCTGTAATTTTCAGGCACTGGCCCTAAATGCGAATGTAATCAAGATGAATGAGCAAAAAGAAATTATAAAGTCCTAGTTACTAAAAGAGGGCAATTTATGTGGAGAATGTAATTTTTTTGTTTTTAGAAGAGAGAACAGAAGAGATTAAAGATTAATTGCAAGTTTAAAGGTTGCGCTAGTAGCGGTTGAATACCAGGGGAAAAATAAGGGTATTTATGTTACACTGGATACATATATCGCCACTCGCATTCAAGGGTTTAATGCTTTGTTTAATGCTTCTCCATAATTTGTACCAAAATGATTCTAACTTGGTGCTTTAAATGAGAGCAAACATTCTTATTTTCCTGGGAATTAACTGGCATGTTTTGGGGAGTTTGGCTTTTAAAATATTTGCCTAAAAAAAACAATAATGCTGCCAAAATAAAAGATACTTAGGATATCATTGACAATGCTTGGGAAAACAGTGATTGAAAGGGTGAGCTCAGAGTCTGCAGCATATTGTCGTCTCTGGATGCTTAAGCTTCTTGAACCATATGAATTAAGAATGTTTATATATTAGCTTAATTTTTCTAATGCCAAAGTATAAAATATGAAGCTACATAGTGAAGACTTCTCCAAGATATCTTTCTGCTTAGCAGGGAGCAATTCTGGTTAACTTATCGGAGGAAGACTAAGACTATTCGTATAAATCAGCATAATATTAGCATTGGGACTCATTGCTTTTATGCAGGAAAGGTAGTCTGAGGATAGATGAATTTAATTTCTTCCATTTACTTAGCAGATCATTCCTTTTTCTAGTATTGCTTTGTCTAGATCACTGTGTCCAAAATAGATAAAGCTAAGGCTACTATTATTGGGTTCTTTCACTGCACCAAAATTTCAGTTCCCTTTGCAAGGTCCCTTTGCAATTATTCAAGGTCCCGTTGCAATTATTCAATAGAAACCAACTCTTCAAGTGTTTATCCTGCCCCCTTTCCAAAATATATCAAGTGGCACCTGCTTTTTAGAACACCAAGGCTCCTGAAATTCATGAATCCTGATCTTCTAGGATTTTGGAAATCTTTGGATGTTACCTTGGACATGGGATTTGGAAATTAGGTGAGGGTATGGTTTATATAATGGATGTTGGGTTTGTCTTTAGCTCCCATTAATACCTTTACTGCTGTGTTCTTTTGATTTGATTTTAAACCCATGTGTGCCAATGAAAGTCATAATTGTGAGATGAGTGGTGATACAATTTGAAATAATAATACAGATGGACATTCTGGCTAAGCCCGCTTCAGCTTTTCTCATCTCCAATATGAAATCAACACGTAAATATATTTTTAATATTACTAGCACCTAGCCAACATGGCTGATCTTGAAAAGTTTAGCAGATTAGTATTTAGATGAGAGACCACTAATATCTCAAGGCTGTATGTTAGATTATGAAAAAATAGAGAATATGCTCAAAGAGGGCAAACCATTTCCACATTACTACAGGAAAACGGCATAGATGGGTCTGTGAAATCACTCAAAGTATAACATGTATGATGGGAGACTTTTATCTTGTTCCATTTTAACCTGCACCAACCTTAAGAAGCTAAGTTGGGTTCAGAGAGGTTCTATGGCTCCAAGAACATTTGATAGATTCCATTTTTTTAAGCAGGAATTTGGACCTTTCTGTCTTAACTTTACCCCTAAATCCAAATTCAGTAATAAAACCATTCAGGTTAAGCCCTCTCGTCCAAAGCAATTACCAGTATTGCTTTAGTCACTAATTTTAATCTGGTTATTGATTTAGTCATTTAAACATGCTGATTTTGACAAATGGTTCCTGGGAAGAGTCAATAATTAGCGTTTGAGTGAAAAATAATCTAAGAAGCTATTGCGGTCTTTTGTTGTTTGCTGTAAAAAGTGTATATTTTTTGTCCTAAAAGACAAACAAAGCTACAGCGAGAGAAAAATTATAGCTTTCCCTCATCTTGGCAGGAGTTGGATAGAGAGAGGCATTGTTTCTAAATCCTTGTTAGCTTTGCCAAATATGCTTTCTTTAGCAGAGTATCCTGATATTTAAAAAGTACTTAAAAGTACTGTTTGATTAGAAGCAATCAAGGGACAAACTGTGTATATACTAAAAGACATTATGCTTTTATATTAGCTGATGATAAGTTATAGTATGCCACTACTTATAAAGAACAACAATGGCAAAGATAATTTGATTGGGTTTCATAACAAGTGCAGGAACAAATTAAACTTCTGAAAGCTTTTTATCTGAAGTGCCAAGTAGAAAAGCAGGGTGAGATGCAGATGGGCAAATGGGGACAGAATTCTGGCTAGAAAGGAGAGAGAGAGAAGGAGAGGGAGAAGGAGAATGAGAATACATAGAAAAGTAGGGATGGAGGGAGGCAAAGATATTACTTTGTGAGTGCTAGAAAGTAGTTAGATGGCCCCAAATCAGGAAGAAGGCTGGGTGATAGGGATGAGTAGTGTATTTCAACCTCATTGAACATGGATCTCATCAGCCCTGAAGGTTATGCTTTTTGCACACTTCCAATTAAATTCTTAAAAGTTGCTTGATAGTGTAACATTAGCTTTTAACCCCTATGGGATTTCTCAATCACCCAGATCATGGTTGGACCAAAGATGCTTTCTCCAAAAGGCAACTGGACTTTCTTCAGGTTTGCCCTCCCCCCTTTGAAAATGTTTTGCTTATCACTCAAGAAACTTCTTCAGATCTGGGATCGAAAATCAAGGAAGTTCAGCAGCCTTTTGGAAAAAGCACCTTTGGGACATTGGCCTTTAATCAAAATACTTTACAATAATTTGCTTGAACGTTTTTAGGAAAGGGCCGGTGTTTGCTGCCTGCTGACATTCTCCTGATGGTTCTGAATAGGGGCTCCATATTTATATGAGCCCAGAAACTGTGTTTTGCTAAGCTGGGTTTTGAGAGTGTTTTATAAATAAATCATTGACCTTTTGCACTCTGAAGTTCTTGCTTTGAGCGCCATTAAACCTGGGTCTCAATAAAAGGGCAGGAACAAAAGCAGGAAGCAGATCTAGGGTCAGCCATAAACAAACGCTCTGCTCAAATATGGGGAACATTTATTTGTTTGTTTGTTTGTTTATTTATTTGTCAAATGCTTACAATATAATATAAATAAGAATAAACATAAATTTAAATACATGAAATAGGAACTAATAATTGAGGACAATAGGACAGGGATGGTAGGCATGATTGTGCCCTTATGCACGCCCCTTACAGACCTCTTAGGAAAGGGGTGAGGTCAATAGAGGTTAGTTTGAGGGTAAAGCAGTGGGGGGTTTGAGCAGGTGACAACAGAATCAGGCAGTGAGTTCCAGACAGTGACCACTCTGTTGCTGAAATCGTACTTCCTGCAATCAAGTTCGGAGTGGTTTACATTTAGTTTATATCTGTTGTGTGCTCTTGTGTTGTTGTGGTTAAAGCTGAAATATTCATTAACTGGTAAGACAATGTAACATATGATTTTATGTACTATGCTTAAGTCCAGTCTTAGTTGGTGTAGTTCAATGTTGTCTAAGCCTAGAATCTCAAGTCTGGTGCTGTAGGGTATTCTGTTGTGAACAGAGGAATGTAGGACTCTACTGGTAAAATACTTCTGGACTCGCTCTATTGTATTTATGTGTGATATGCAGTGCAGACTTCAGACAGCAGAGCTGAATTCAAGTATTGGACTAGCAAAGGTTTTGAATGCCCTAGTTTGCAAAACAGTATTACCAGTATTGCCAAGGAAAAATGTCAATACTTGTCTAGGATGGCTGGGTCCAGAGATGGTGTTTCAAGTAGGGATCACATCACTGCCTTCTTTTATCTTCTCATCTAAAGGTGTATCTGCTGCCTTCTGGATCCCTGCCACTACCTGCTCTATAATAACCAAGAGGAACATGGATCTAATTTACAGATAGCTGAATTCAGCACACAAAAGAACCTGGCCTTGACTTGCTCAAAAGTACCAGATTATCTTTTTTCATGAGATTCTGCAGAGGAACTGGAACCTAAAGTAGGAAAAGGTGTCATAATAAAAATAGAAAAATAAATCAATAAGGCTTCAATAAAGTTTAAAGGTTAGTATAAATTTAGCTTAGTTTTAAACATTAGTGTAAACTTTAAGCTGGTTTAGTTTTGTGGTGAGAAAAAGAGAGTGAGAAAGAGACAGGGAAAGAAAGAGAGAAGGAAGGAAAGAAGGAAGAAAAAGAGAAAGGAAGGAAGGAAGGGGAAAGAAAAATAGAAGGGAGGGAGAAAGAAAGAAGAAAGAGAAAGAAAGAAAAATAATTATTTCTTATTTATTTCAAAGTTAAGATGATAATCTTGGGTGCTTTTGAATATATAATTTGATTTGGGCAATCCCTGACTCTGGGCACCTGCCATCCAGCTTAGAGTAAATATAAGTGATTTTGCCTTCAGAGGGCATTGCAAGCTACTTAGAAAGTCAAATGATGTCCCAGAACCCAAAATGAAAAAAAAAATCACTCTAGATGAAGTTGAAGTTGCTAGTCTGCACGCTCAGACACAGGAAGTGCAGTGAGGTATTTGTGGAAATGCTGGCTTTGCTCTCACTTAATTTGGACGAGGGGAAAAAAAGGGGGGGGGAAGCAATCATCTAATTTCCCTCAAAAGTGATATTTTCCTGAAAACAGATAGAAGGCAACATCATGAGGATGCAGCAGAAAAAAAAGAAGTAGTTACAATACAAGGGGTCTCCAACCTTGCCAACTTTAAGACTTGTGGACTTCAAGTCCCAGAATTCTGGGAGTTGAGGTCCACAAGTCTTAAAGTT
>JANHFN010046622.1:0-11705 GCA_032468175.1 Toxicocalamus goodenoughensis
GCTGTCCCTTATCAAAGGAGGCACTTTAAATCTTTCCACCCTTGTGCAATGCAACTTGCTTGGATACATTTTTAAAACGCAAAGGGGGAAGGAGAGGTGGCAGGAGGAGGCGGAGGAAAGGAGGAAAAAGGGGAAGGGGAAGAGGAGAAGAAGGAGGAGAGGAGGAGGAAGGAGGTGAAGGAGAAGGAGAGGAGGAGGAGGAGGAGGAAGGAAAGAAGAAAAAAGGAGAGGGCGAAGGAGAAGGAAGGGGAAAAGGAGGAGGAGGGAGAGGAGGAAGAAGGCGGTAAGGGAAAAGGAGAATAAGAAGAAAAGGAGAAGGAGAAGCAGAGGGAGAAGAGGAGGAGGACAAACAACAACAACTTGGGGGTGGAATTGAAAAACAAAGTGCCTTGCAAAGAAAAACAAACCAGGCGCTTTTTCCAACGTAATTCTTCCCAGGATGTAGATAAATTGTCTTTTCTTCTTTGCCACTGATAAAGGATTACATCCTGCTTGGAAATAAGGGGGGAGCAGAGAGCAATCCCTGGGAATGCCGCTTCCAGAAAAAGAACTCAGACCGTGTTGCAATAGTTAGTGTGTGTGACCTACATTTTGGCTCTTTTTAATCTCGTCCTCAGCCTGATTTTAGCAATGCTGTTTGTTTTCCTTTGGAGGGATGGATGGCAGAGAGCCATTCTGCAGCTCCTTTTGGTCAAGTTTTGTCTGTCCTTCCTCTTTTCTTCTGCCCACTCGCCTTGACAGACATAAAACATGACTTTTCGGTCATTTTCTCCTCCTAGTCAGGAGAGGGTTGAAGGCTGAGGGTTTATAGGTTTAAAATCAAAGAGCAAATCCTCGATGTTCAACCTATAAATGTAAAATCTTAAGAAACCTTGCTGAGAACGTCACCTGCGTTACTGCATTACCAGAGTTGGAAGGGACCTTGGAGGGCTTGAGACCCTAAAACAGAGGTCTCCAAACTTAGCAATTTTAAGACTTGTGGACTTCAACTTCCAGAATTCTCTGGGAGCAGAAGTCCACAAGTCTTAAAGTTGCCAGGTTTGGGGACCCCTGGCCTAAACCATTTCAGTCCAATCTCTTCTTAGCTCTGGGATAGGGTTAGAAGTGGCTGGGCAAAAGCTTCTTTTAGTCAAGAAAAAAGTAGCGATGAGAAATAAAGCCCATATGGGCCAAGTTCCCCATAAGGAGCATCTCCAGGCATGGCTGGCCAATGTATTATAGATAATCTTCAGGTTATGACCGTAATGGAACCTGCCCATTCTTTGGAAAACGGCAGACTATAAGAACCATTTGCACTATTCCGGTGACCCTGAGGACACACATAAACCTCCAAATCTTCAACGACCCTCTAAAAGGATGCAAATGACCAGCTGTCTGCAAGGAGTGTAAATCCTTCCATTCTTCTCTATGCTGAAGAAGCTTCTTGGAGTAGAAGCGAAACGTCTTCAAACAAAAACGTCCAATTGCCTCCTGAAAAAGCACTTTGGGAGCAACCATGACCTGGATGACTGAGAATCTCTACAGACTTTTAGCTATACAATTTGAGATGGACACTCTTCGAATGGGGTGGGAAAGGATTTCCAAAAGGGGAAAAAAACTGCAGTCTACAGGAACCAGGAGCACCACTCAGTGACCCTGAGGACATAGATAAACTCCAAGTGGCCTCAATGACCAGCAGGAGTCTTCTCCAGCACCAGAGTTAATAGTCGTACGTTGAGGTCTACCTATTTCCTAATCTTGCAGTTTTATTCTGTTTTATACAAATCCTGGTGGTTTTTTTAAAATCTTCATTTATTTATTATCCTGCATTGAGTACAATTTGGGTGGGGGTGGTGAGTGAGCCGTCAGTAGCAATCACTCCAAAGGCACAGAACCAAATGCATTTCCAGTGGAAAATGGCAATGCAGTACACTTTGTATTCAATGACTCTATGGGGAGAGCACTGTTCTCCTATGCATCAGTTTCACAGTATTCCCACCGTTGCAATTAGCCTAGCATTGTATTAAGTAAAACATTTCCAGTTTGGGACTGAGCTGGGTTTTTGTTGTTGTTGTTGTTGTTGTTGTTATTTTTCTGTGGTGCTACAGACAAAAAACAACAACAAACAGGCCAGATTTAAACTGGGAAGCTGAAGCAAAACAAAAATTGAAGACAACAACCCTGTCATACAGACCTGCATTTTTGTAGCAGTGGATGGAGAGAACAAGGGCTGCCCCAAAGAAGAGGGGGTCAAACTCATTCTCCAAAGCACCTGAAGGCAGGACAAGAAGCAACGGATGGAAACTAACCAAGGAGAGAAGCAACCTAGAACTAAGGAGAAACTCTGACCGTGAGAGAACAATAAATCAGTGGAAAGGCTCGCCTTCAGAAATTGTGCGTGCTCCATCACTGGAGATTTTAAATAAGAGATTGGACAGCCTTTTGCCCAGAGTGGTATAGGGCAGGGGTCAGCAACTTAAAACACTTAAAAGAGCCATTTGGATCCATTTCCCACAGCAAAAAAACTACAGGGAGCCATAAAAGTCCTAACTGGAAGCTCCGCCTTCAATTCTGGAGCCGACTGGAAGTCCGGTTCGCCCACCATAGAGTCTCCTCCTAGCGCCGCATCCTTTTTCTTCTACCCGTCCTAACCAAAAGGTCTATCAATTATGTAACGGACCAGAAAACCCGCCCCTTGTCATGGAGCCTCCTCCTGGTGCACGGTGCAAGTTTCCCCCCCCCCCACACCTCAAACCACAAGCTCCTCTCAAAATTGTGATGCTGACCGGCAACAGCGAGCCTCAGATGAAAGAGCCACATGTGGTTCCGGAGCCCCAGGTTGCTGACTCCCTGGTATAGAGTCTCCTTCCTGAGCAGCGGGCTCGACTAGAAGACCTCCAAGGTCCCTTCCAGCTCTGTTATTCTGTTATGTCTGATGGTTCAGCCCATCCTTTCCGATATATCCTTTGGCCAAATCATCACAAGCTCTCGGCCATCGCTGAGTCACTAGGCATTTTGGGGAGGGTAAGTTAGAGAAGATCCTTGGCAGACAGCACTCATTTTCCTTCGTTTCCTTGGGAATGTCAGCCAATGACCTTGGAGGATACTGGAGGACAGAGTATCTATCGCTCAGCCAGGGGCCAGTATTGCACCCAGAGCCCCAGTGGCTTCAGTTGGCCACCTGGAGATTGAGCGAGGATCTCTGATCCGGGGCAATTATTCCTCCAGAGCAATAAGAATTCTCCAGGCCTCCAGGAGACCCTCCACCAATGCATCTAAGATGCAACCTGGAAGGATTTCAACGAATGGTGTTCTAGGTCTGACATTGTCCCCACTGGGGCCTCGATTGCAGAGGTGCTGGAGAAATTGACTCAGTCAGCTAGCTGGACGACGTGTTAATCTCTTCTCCTAAAGAACGAAAAATGGAAGTAATTTAATTCGACAAATAGGGAGGAATAATAATAATCACCAATCCTGAATACTATTTCAACGGACAACGGATCGGCTAAGGGTGATGGGAGGAAGGTCACAGGTGGACAGGGGGAAAAAAAATTGGTCCCCAAAGCAAAGTCATTTACAGGCGTTGCAAAATGCAGAGATTCGGATTATCTCTCAGGGGGTTTAAAACACCAAGTCTGGAAACTGGTTTTCTTAGTCTGCGATAAGCATCCACTCTGGGACAAGCTCCATCCAGGTAGTCCTTGACTTATATCAACAATTGAGCCCACCTCTGTGGCTAAGTGAGGCAGTTGCTAAGGGAGCTTTGCCCCATTTTATGACCTTTCTTGCCACTGTTGTTAAGCGGATCGCTGCGGTTCCATTAGAAACACGGTTGTTAAGTGAAATCTGGTTTCCCCATTGATTTGGTTTGTCAGAAGGTCACAAGAGGGGATCCCCTGATTGCAACCATCATAAATATGAGTCGGTTGCTAAGCACCTAACCTTTTTTATCATAAATGTGACAAATGGTCCTGGCTCACTTTGTTCAGTGCCGTTAGAACTGCAAACAGTCACTAAACAAACTGTTGTATATCAAGAACAACTTGTATACCTTTCAGTATTTCTGATCAGTTCTATTTTGGGCATATTATGTTCATCCTCAACTCAATTGCATAATTATTTCTGCATGCAATATTTTATTTTCATTTTCATTTTGTTTGTCAAACGTGCACAAGATAACAAGTATAGGTATGAACATAAACAAGAACAAAGGGAGTAAATACAGATAAATGGGGACAGTAAGACAGGGACGGTAGGCGCGCTGGTGCGCTTATGCACGGCCCCTTGAAGGACCTCTTAGGAACGGGGTGAGGTCCACGCTGGACAGTTTGAGGTGGAAGCTGCGAGGAGTTGAGGCTGTAACAACGCAGTCGGGTAGGGCGTTCCAGGTGTTGACCACTCTGTTCCTGAAGTCGTATTTTCTGCAATCGAGTTTGGAGCGGTTTACCTTGAGTTTGTATCGATTGTTTGCCCGTGTGTTATTGTGGTTGAAGCTGAAGAAGGCATTGACAGGCAAGATGTTGTAGCAGACAATTTTGTGAGCTATGCCACTAAATGCAACAGGTAATATACATTATATGGAAGAGAACCAGTTTGGTGCAGTGGTTAAAGTACCAAGCTAGAAACTGGGAGATGGGGAGTTCCAGTTGCCAACTGGGTGACCCTGGGCCAGTCCTTCTCTCTCAGCCTTAGGAAGATGAAGGCAAAGCACTTCTGAAAAACCTTCCCAAGAAAACTGCAGGATCTACTCCAGGTAATTGCTAGGAGTAAATAAGAAACAATTGATTTGAAGGCACAAACTCACATACAAACAAACAAACACATACATTTATATATTTGCCGCACCATAATGCATTTGTATTTGGCTTTTCAAAATATGGACATTTCCAAATCATTTCAAGAAATAAATAACATTTGGGTAGAATATTCTTTTCTACTGCCTACCTAATGGCACCAGTGATGGGTCCGGTGTTCCCTCCTTACTTTCTAAATGAGCGATGGATAAGGTACGACCTTGTTGTGAATTCCCAACAACAAGGGATTCTCTCCCGAACTGGGCTGGGAAGTGAGTCTCTGGGCCAGAGAGACAATGGCTGAGTTGGGCTCTTAGTTCATACTGTAATGATGATGTAAGAGACAGTCACTGTTGTTTGTAGATCACATTTGTGTTTGTTTGTTTGTTTGTGGAATTTATATTGCCGCCTATTCACCCATGGCAACTGAAGGCAGCTTACAGAATATAAAACCTCACAAAGGTAAAGGTTCCCCTTGCACATAATATGTGCTAGTTGTTCCTGGCTCTAGGAGGTGGTGCTCATCTCCGTTACAAAGCCGAAGAGCCAGTGCTGTCTGAAGACGTCTCTGTGGTCATGTGTCTGGCAGGACTAAATGCCAAAGATGCACAGAATGCTGTGACCTTCCCACCAAAGGGGTCCCTATTTTTCTACTTGCATTTTTACATGCTTTCAAACTGCTCAGTTGGCAGAAGCTGAGACAAGTAACAGAAGCTCAGTCTGTTATGCAGCGCTAGGGATTCGAACCGCCGAACTGATCCACAAGCTCAGCGTCTTAGCCACTGAGCCACTGCATCCCTTTTTAAAACCTCATATAAAAACAATAAAACTAATAAAAGAAGAGTCATATAATAAATTAATATAATAAAATGTATGACTTCGTGTGTTCTCCAGACCTGCCCATGCTGCTCATAACTTCTTTAACCGTTACTTATTACATGAGCCAAAAATTCACCGTTAGAATGGAGAGTTTTCTAAATAATTTCACAAGCAGTTGAAGGCCAAGCCACCATTACGTCACTTGGGGGCAAATTCTGTAGTGTACCAAAGAGAAAGTTTGGTGCCCTGTTCCCATCAGTTTTTACAGAAGAAGACCAAGCAATTAATAAGGCACCATCAGAAGTTTTCGGGCATGGTGAGAGACCTAATTATTTGATGTTTATCAGGATAGAAACAGGTGCTGGCTTTGCAGTTCATAGACTGCAGACTGTTTCAACTGCTGCTGCTTCCTTTAATTAAAAATTTTCCCTGGGCATTCAGATGGATTTTTTTTCTCTAAATTATCAGCTAACAGACAGAAACCCTAAAATCTTTTATCAGGTGGCAAAATTTTGCATCAGAATTTATAATGGTGTGCTGTAACATTGAGGTGAAGACTGACGAATGACTATAAAAGTAGATCAAATTATATGAAAGTGTATTATTGCATGGAACTATGTTTATTTGTTTAATTCAATCAATCAGTAATATTTATTCAGTCAAAGACCAGCAAAATCTAAAAGAGCAAGAAAAACCAGAGCAAAGCAAACAAATGCAAAAATATACTAACAGCTAAATTAAATAAAAATAACAGAATTGGAAAGAACCTTGGAGTCTTCTAGTCCAACCTGTAGTCAAGTAGGAGATAATTTCAGACAAATGGTTGTCCAATCTCTTCTTAAAAAAACTCCAGTTGGAACATTTCTAGAAGCAAGTTGTTCCACTGATTAATTGTTCTAACTATCAGGAAATTTATCCTTAGTTCTAGATCGCTTCTCTTCTTGATTAGTTTCCATCCATTGCTACTTGTCCTGCCTTCTTGGTGCTTTGCAGAATAAGTTGTCCATTCTTCTTTGTGGCAGCCTCTCAAATATTGGAACACTGCTATCATGTCACCCCCAGTTCTTCTTTTCATTAAACTAGACATGCCCAATTCCTGCAACTGCTCTTCATGTGTTTTAGCCTCCAGTTCCCTAATCACCTTGGCTCCTCTTCTCTGCACTTTTTCTCATGATTTCTCAACATCTTTTTAAATATCATGGCGGCAAAAACTGGATGCAATATTCCAAGTGTGGTATTATCAAGGCACATGAAAGTAAGCCTTAAACTCATTTTTAATGTGTGTGTGCTTTTAATAACACTATTGTCAGGGCTCCAACAAATCTACCTCCATTCAAATCATAAGTCTCTAGCCGCATCTCTCAGAGTAAAAAAAAATTGATTTATTAGGAATGGCCATGTCGACATTAGCTGGGTGCAGCCAACACTAAAATACATCATTCATTTCCCCCTTGACCCTGGTCTTCCCTTCACCCCCTGGATGTATATTCCCCAATGGGACACATCCATAGCCAAGAGTCATCAATCATGCTCTCCAGTGCTATTCTTGCCTGTTGACAGCTTTGGGCTACCTAGCAATTATCTGAAGCATTTCAGGAATGCACTACTTTCCCCAACTCCCTTTCTGCTGGCAATTAAAAAGACCAAAGAAAAGTATTTTTTTTAGTTGACATCTATGTTAGTGGGGTGTGGGTTTTTTTGTTTTTTGAACCAAGTACAAACTGGAGGCGAGATTAGATTTTCTTTCTCAAAACACAATTTGAATCTGTACTCTGGATTAGCCTGTGCTTACATCTTATATCAGGACCTGACAGAGATGGCACGGAATCCGGCTGACATATATCAAGTTAAGCCTAAAGATGGTTGTGGCTAAGCAAAAACCATTTCAGCATACATCACAAACCAGTATTTATTTATTTTTTTAAAAAAAGAAATGTTTGCATACAGCTTCTCGCATTTTGTGTATAGTATTTGTCATTTGGGCACTTGGCCAGAATTTTACTACTAGGATAATGGATCTGTCCCTTCAGCAAACAGCATTTGCGAATGCTACAGCCTTTTGAGTGAGAGCTTAAAAAGCCTTAGATCAGAGTGTTAGAGTGTTTTTCTCAACCTTGGCAATTTGAAAAAGTATAGACTTCCAGAATTGCTCGACCGGCTTGGCTGTGGTGATTGGGGAATTCTGGGACATGAAGGCCGCACCTCTTCAAATTGGCAAGGTTAAGAAACATTGGAAGCTCAAACATATGAAGAACGGTTACCGGAATTAGGTATGTCTAGTCTGATGCAAAGAAGGACTGGGGGTGGGGCATGATAGCAGTGTTCCAATATTTTGGAACTATTATCCAAAGCACTGAAAGGCAAGATGAGAAACAATGGATGGAAACTAACTTGGGAGAAACTTCCTAACAGTGAGAAAAATCAACCAATGGAACAGCTTGCCTTCAGAAGTTATGAGTGCTCCATCTAGAGCAACAACTCTGCTATTTTCATTTTATTTTTATTTTTTTAATTTAGCTGTTAGTATATTTGTTTGCTTTTCTCTGGTTTTGTGTTGCTCTTTTCGATTTTGCTGGTCGTTGACCGAATAAATATTACTGATTTATTGAATTAAACAAACAGACTTCCCAGGTCCTTTCCCATTCTGTTATTCTGTAAAATCTGAATTTGCTTTTGAAGAAAGGGGCTAAAGTAAAAAATTAGATTTTCTCCCCTCTTCTCCTGGATAGCGATTCCAATCCAGACTGCGTTATTTATTATTATGCAAATAAAACATTTAAACCTAGCTAAATACATTCATGGGTATTATTAACCAACTAAAAACTTCTGTTGAGTTATTTTGCTCCAAACTTTAATGAGAAAGGCAACATATCGATGATAGGGTTAGGGTTAGGATCCCTTCCAACTCTATTATTCTATGTTCTATGATCTAGGGAATAAGTTTCATGCTAAGTAATTATTCCCCCAAAGCGTTCTCGGTGTGTGATTCCATGACATCACCAATCCACGCTGAGTGCGCTTATGGGTCTTGGAAAGCAAAAAGCACAGCTGGGAAACGTGAAGCAGCATCTGCCAACCCTGAGTCCTGGGGGTACCAGAACACACAACAAATGCCAGTCCAAACAACAGCAATGAAAGCACTCGCATCAGTCCTAGAGGAATCCTTGGGTCTGGGGAAACAAAACAGCTGCAAGGGGGAAACAGGAGAAATTCTCAGTAGCTATTCTGGAAAAGACATTCGCAGCCTGGCCACCTGTGTGTTTGCTTTATATATTTGTGTATTTGAGGGCCCCATGAATCATTTTTATGAAAATACAGGACCTCCGCAGAAGGCTTTCCATCTCAAGGCTGGAAAACATCCTGCTACGTGCAGGGAGAAATCGAAGGAGATCAAAGTCTGTTTCCCAATAAGCTGGATTCTGTTTCCTGCCCGTATGTCATGTAGGGTATGTCTGATCCCTTCTCCCATCTGGGCCATCCCCAATGGCTTCAGTCATCTGCATCTTTTCCTACATCCTGCCTGAATTAAAGTTTTTACTTCTTGCTTTCTTTCCTCCGCGGCTGCTGTACATTAGAGGATTCAGCTTGTGCTATATAGGTAGTCATTTAATGATCGTTCGAAGTTACAAGGATACTGGGGGGGAAAAGTGACTGTCATAACCATTCTTCACACATATGACCATCACAGCATCCCTGTGGTCATGTGAGCAAACCTCAGATTAGGAATAATGACAGAAGGCACAACATATTTAATAATACACATATTGATCGCGGCAGTCACAAGTGGGAGGGGATGGGTGATAAGGAGTGATGAGAAGATTAATAGTAATAGTAGTGCAGACTTTGTAAATAGTTGGACAATGTTGAGGGAATTATTTGTTTAGCAGAGTGATGGTGTTTGGAGGAAAACTGTCCTTGTGTCTAGTTGTTCTGGTGTGCAGTGCCCTATAGTGTCATTTTGAGGGAAGGACTTGAAGCTGTTTTTGGCCAGGATGTGAGGAGTCTGTAATGTTTGGCAGAATGATGCCAGAATGGTGGCACTGTCTTTGATATTTATAGTTGTAAACAATAAAAATATTTTTTTTTTAAAAACCCTCCAGATGCTTGGCAATGGGCATGTAGTTATGACCCAAGGGAGATGTGATCCCCTTTTGTGAACTTCTCACAAGCCAAGTGCATGGGGAAGCCAGCTTTACTTTAACAATTGTGTTGCTGACGTAATGACTGCAGTATTCGCTTAACAGCTGTGTCAAAACAGGTTGTAAAACCAGGCAAAATTCACTTAACAACTGTAACTTGAGACTTGGAGACTTCATAAGGCTTTATAGATAGATAGGCAACCCTGAGCAAGAGACTTTCAGATTGTTAACGTGTCATCATCTGATTCCTCAGCACACGGGAGATGCTTTCAATGCCTGGGAATTGACTTGTCTATGTGCAGAATGGATGCCCTGTCAGGTGTGGATGCATAGGTGTGATGGTGCGACCAACCAAAAGTCACTTTTTGGAGTGAACTAGTACGTTGGCCCCCAGCGATGAAAGGAGTCTTTCAACCAGCTCAGCTCAACTATGCCTTCTTTTAGTTATCTTCTTTTGGGCATCTCGGTTTACTTCCAAACAAGTATTTGACTCAAGCTATCCTCCATATTTATTTTTCTATCTCAGAGAGGCATCCCACTATCTTAGAGATCAAAGCAGAGCTGGGGTGGGAAAGTCACCAAGTTGTCTTCTTTCTTCTTCCTTGTCCTCCTTCTTCTTCATCTCCTCTTGCTCCGCCTCCTCTTCCTCCTCCTCTTCCTCCTCTTGCTCCTCCGCCATCTCCTCCTCCTCTTCCTCCTCCATCTCTTCCTCCTCCTCAACTCCTCCTCCTCCTTTGGGGAAAACTTTGGCCTTTTTCTTAAAACAGAATGATCTCTATTTAAAAACACACATACACCCAAAGAAACTCCACCAGACTCAGCCACACCAATGTGGAGTGCAGCTCTCAAACTTTTGGTGGATCTTGGCCCTCTCCCCCGTGTGTAAAGGACAGCAGCCCTCAAAAGATGACCCAGCCAAGGCTAGAGGATGCTATTCTGGTTGTTGCAGCCTGTTTCTTTTAAAATAAAAAAAAACACAATATAAAACTCAAGCACAAATTCAAGTCAGGTGGAGCAGGAATCTGGGCACTTGGCAGAGAGGTGGCCATGGAGACACTGGTTTCCATAGGCACCATGATATTACTTCTGCTGCGTTTTACGGGGGTCTGCATGTGTAGACTGCATTGCGTAATAATATAGCAGAAGAACATTTCTTACCCTGCCCCTGCCTCTGTACAGGCTCTGCAGTATTTTCAAATAAAGAAAAGGAAACGAGCAGACCGTCGATTCTGATTCTTCAGCCAGCATCGAGAAATGCGGTGAACATCTGTGGATTGTTTCAGCTCTCCTAAGTATGATTGAGCGAGTCCAGAGGTATTTCACGAGAAGACTCCTCCTCTCCTCAGCTTGCAATAGAATACCTTATGCCACAGGATTGAAAGTTTGGACCTGGACAACTTAGAAGTATGCCGCCTACGGTCTAATCTAAGCTTAGCACACAAAATTATCTGCTACAACTTCCTACCTGTCAATGACTACACCAGCTTCAACCGCAATAACACACGAGCAAACAATAGATACAAACTCAAAGTAAACAGCTCCAGACTCGATTGCAGAAAATACGACTTCAACCGCAGAGTAGTCAGTGCCTGCAACTCACTACCTGACTCTGTTGTTATATCCTCAAACCCCAAAAACTTTAACCTTAAACTTAAAACTTTAAAACTTTAACCTTAACTGCCTACCATGGACGTCACTCTATTCCTAAGAGGTCTGTAAGGGGGCCTGCATAAACGCACCAGCATGCCTACCATCCCTGTCCTATTGTTCCCATTTATTCATACTAATTTATTATCTATATACTTATACCTGTTTATACATATATCTTTATATGTTATGTTCATACTTGTTTTCTCATACATGCTTGACAAACTAAACTAAATAAAATAAAAATAAATAAATAAGTCCTAGCAGGCCATCACAACAGCAGGAACAAAATGGAATCCCCCCCCCTTCCACCACCCAGATGCTGACC
>JANHFN010046738.1:0-11699 GCA_032468175.1 Toxicocalamus goodenoughensis
ATAGTGACTATTATGAAATATGGAACATTTGGTATGATTGGTTAAAGAAAAGGTAATATTTGATATTTGGATAAGTTCGAAAGTTATTTGATATTTAGATAAGACAGAAGACATGCATTTAATTATAAACTATATAGAGAAATTAAAACATTAAAAGAACAAAGGAGTTATTATAACAAGGCAGATCACATCAATGATAAAGAAAAAAAACACAATTGCTCAATATACACTGTAAAATGTATATATGTATGTAAATTGTATTATTCTTGTTCCTGATTGAAATTATTATTCTTTTATTTAACTATCCCTCTCTGAATTGTTTTAGAATATGGATGAGGCGGAATATTTTTGAATTTTGAATCTCTTACTTGCAAAATCTATCACTGACTTTGTTATGAATAGCATAAATTAAGTTTTGGTCTCACTTCTTCCTGATTATTGCAGATACAAATGTTTGCCTAGTTTTCCACCAACATTTCATTATAAACCCACTACAGATAATTATGTCTTCCTATGTATCTTACAAATGTTTTATTTGTGTCAGAATCAAGAATTGGGGCTGAGTATGTGGTTCAAAGGCCACATGGAAATCTTGTTGAAAGGGAGCATGGAGAAAGTAAATGTTGTCAAATAAAAATTGTACATTTCCAGAACAGAAACAAAGGCTTAAAAAAATCCCATGCAATTCATTTTTAGTTCTTTATCGCCACCTCCTCCCTTAAGGCTCTCTTATTTTAGAACATAAAAGTTCCTTCCAAACAAGCTTGATGCTTAACATGGACATATCCATGTCATTCTCTTGGCAGCAATACAGAATTCTAAGTCTCTCCCTCTCCTCAACATCCTGGTTGACTTTATAACTCTGAGATTTCCTGGTGATTTCCAATCCAAGAACTGGAAGAGATCAACTAGATGTATTGATACTGGTTTTACCTGTACATGTATCTCTTTCCTTTCCTTTAGGTTCATAGTCTATAAAACACGATATTTCTGTGTAATTAATTAATATCCACCTTTATGGCAAACATATCAAACACCTCTTCCTATTTTCCCCAAAACAACAACTTTGTGAGGTAAAATGGCTAAGGAGGAACTTGAACTGGTGGTCTCCTTACATTCTAGCCTGGTGCCTCAACCACTAGACCAAACTGG
The DNA here is from genome assembly GCA_032468175.1 of Toxicocalamus goodenoughensis. Classification (NCBI taxonomy): domain Eukaryota; kingdom Metazoa; phylum Chordata; class Lepidosauria; order Squamata; family Elapidae; genus Toxicocalamus; species Toxicocalamus goodenoughensis. The sequence continues at coordinate 1,153 of JANHFN010046738.1, forward strand.
CTGGTAACGATTAAAAATATAGTACAGTATTAAGCAAGCATTTATTTTAGACATAGAAGAATTAAACTCTTTCTGTTCTAGTCTATTCTGCTAATCTGTTAACTCTATTTTATCCTGTGGTTGGAATGAAACAAGGTATAAAATGGGGTGATCTTTCTCATCTACAATACACAACATTTAAAAAAATAATAATCCTTAACCTTGGGTGGTCTTATCTTTGACAAGAGGAGGGAAAGCACTCCAGGGACAAGATCAGATAAACTTCTCCTCCTTTCCTTTGGCAAAAAGCAAGTGAGAAAAAGTAAGGTGTGTGATCCAGATGTGATTAAATATGGAGTCTACATACACTGGTTGGAAACCTCCATAAGGTGGAATTTCATTACACATATAATTGGAAATATCAGAGGGTTTGCTTCCCAACATACCTTTGGGGTTTTCTGACTGGCAGAAAGGACATAAAAGTTTTTTTTTAATTGTACTCTATTCATTAGTGCAGTGTTTCTCAATCTTGGCAACTTGAAGAAGTGTGGACTTCAATTCCCAGAATTCCCCAGCCAGCAAGAAGAGGATTGTTAGGAATCTGTCCAACAATTAGTTGGGTTGGCAATATATAAACCAACAATGTATGTTTTGTAGCTTTAAATCACTGTATTGATTCCGATTGGTTAATTGTATTGTGAATTGCCATAAGAGGGAGCTAGAGATCATGGCTTGCTCTCTCTGACGTTCTGTTTTTCTGACATTCTGTCTGACATTCTGATGCTATCTAAGGTTTCTGTTGCTGTGATTATACTTTGATATCTTTGTTTACTGTAAATGACAAAGACAACCTATAAGAATATTTTGTAACTGGATATTCTTTGAACTGTTAAACCTATACTATCTGGTCCGTTTATTGAACTGTGCTATTTCTTAAAGTAAACTTTAACTCAATACACTGTAGCTATGTGTGGCTGAATAATTATTCATTATGCTACTCTCATAAATGTTTCCATGTGCATATCCTTGTTACTCAAAGGTTATTCTGTACATATCATAACAAAGATGACTAGCAGCAAAGTGGCTGGACTCAGATACAGTGGTACCACTGGGAAATTTGAAAAGGAAACATTATGAATAGATCTTCATGGAGAACTTCTATCTATGTCAGAGGTGTCAAACTGGCAGCCCGCACTGGCCACGCTCATGCCCGGTTTAATGAAGTATTTTTTTCCATGATACATCATGTGATGCCACTGCGATGAGTTTGACACCCCTGATCTATGTGGTTGCTAGGAGTCACAAATGATGTCATTTCCTGAGAACTGATAGAGATTTGCAAAAGCTTTATTCTGCACAGAAGAAAAGACCAAGAGGGATCATTCCCATGAGGCCTGTGCAAAAGCCACTCCCAACAGTACAGGTAGTCCTCAACTTACAACCCCAAAATTTATGTTGTTAAGTGAATTTGTCTCATTTCATGACTTTTCTTGCTACATTTGTTAGATGAATCACTGCAGTTGTTAAATTAGTAATATGGTTGTTAAGTGACTCTGGGTTCTCCACAGACTTTGCTTGTCAGAAGGTCACAAAATGACTCCTGAGCACTGCAACCATCATAAATGTGTGTCAGTTGGGGTGAGGGTCATGATAGCATTGGAGATGTTATCTAGTTTGGGTAATGGAACATCTGCAAGAAAACAAGCAAGTTTAGAGAGCACAAGGACCCCTCATGTCAACCCTGAGCTACAAATAATGTCCTTTATTAGTTCTTCAGATTTCCTGTTCACGCCTTGTCCCATCTCTACATTTGGGGTTCCGTTTCAGCAAGTGTTTGCTAGGGATTTAGCTAGTGAAATTGTTTCTATTCCTCTCTATGCATGAACAATTAGTTAACTTCAATGCTGCAATGGTTATGTACCCAAAGGCCAAAAAATCCAAAGTTAGGAGAAGGTCCTAGAATACGGAGATTTCTTACCTTTCCTTCACATCTTCAATCAATAAGCATTTCTCACAGTGATGGACATACAAGCACACAACCATATTGACCATTCATGGTTTCCATTCCATTCCATAATTCACCAGACACAGCCACCATCAGAAGGAAGCAGGGCTAAACTGTATTTGGTACCCAGCTGTAAATATGAATTAGTTTCTCAAGCTTCTACAACTATAATTAGGGCATACAAAACCTTTGCCAGACCAATTCACGAATACAGCTCGTTCGCCTGGAACCCACACTGTATATTGGACATTAACACGATTGAGTGGGTTCAAAGGTATTTCTGAAGAAGAGTACTCCACTCCTCTACTCACAATAGTATTCCCTATGCCTCCAGGCTTAAAATTTTGGCCTTGGACAATCTTGAACCGCGCTGCCTGCAGTTCAATCTAAGCATCGTTCACAAGATTGTCTGCTATAACATCTTGCCCATCAGCGACTTCTTCAGCTTCAATCACAATAATACACAGGCAAACAACTGATACAAACTCAAGGCAAACTGCTCCAAACTTGATTGCAGAAAATACGACTTCAGCAACAGAGTGGTCAACGCCTGGAACGCCCAACCCGACTCCGTTGTTACAGCCTCAACCCCTCACAGCTTCAACCTCAAACTCTCTACTGTGGACCTCACCCCATTCCTAAGAGGTCCTTAAAGGGGGTGTGCATAAGCGCACCAGAATGCCTACTGTCCCTGTTTTACTATCCTCATTTATCTTTATTTACTCCCTTGTTCTTGTTTATGTTCATACCTATACTTGTTATCTTGTACATGTTTGACAAATAAATACACATACACACATACGCACGCACACACGCACACACACAATTTTTGTTTCTTTGGATTGAAACTGCTGCCTCTCAGAAAGACCAGAAGAACAAAACAAGAGATTAACCCATTATATTGAATTCAAACGCTGTTTTTCTCTATTGCATTACAAAATGCTTAAGTGTTGTTTATCCTGTGCATTAAAGTCACATGTAAAAATGCAAAGCGTCAATACATTAGGCAAATAATTTCTAATCCCTCCCTGGTCCCCTCCAGCTTCCTTTCTCTTGTCAAAAGAGGGAAAATATTTGACGACAAATGTTTCTTTAAAACAATATGGTGAATTCGAAGACTAAGAAAAATAAATAGATAATAAGCCTGGAGCCGCAGTGATTACAAATGTGGTTTCTTCCTTTATATTCAAATGATTTGGGGGGAAGGGAGAAGGAGGTTATACTAACAATGCGACACCCTTCCCCCCCAGAAAAAGAATACCAGTTCTTGTTAATTCGGAGTTATAAAATATGAATATGAATAAAATTGACCTGGCTTGATTCTGAGATTGGTTAAACGCCGCAGGTATTAGAAAAGATCCCGGCTCCTCCCTCGTTTTGCGAGTTAGATCTGTGTTTCCCGACCCCAGGACGGGTGGACTTCAACTCCCAGAATTCCCCAGCCAGCAAATGTTCATTAATTTGGCTGGCTAGGGAACTTTGGGAGTTGAAGTGCACACACTTCTTTAAAACTGGCTGGTGACGAAGGCAACCGGTTCTCCATTCAGGAGCCGCCTTCAGCGGACATGCGGACAAAGCGACTGGAAGCCCCGCCGCTGCAATCCCGGCGGTGCCTTGCTTTTCAAAAAGCCTCAGGTTCAATTGGGAACCGGAAGTGTTAGGTTTGTGTTCCTGCCTTTTAGCTTCTCTTCGTCCCGTGGTGTAGATTCGACCCATCTGGTTCCTTCTAAGTAGTTTCCCTCTGTGGGTTCCTTGCATAGGATTGAGATTATAAATCTGTAGATTATAAATCTCAGTCATCCAGGTCATAGTTGTCCCAAAGGTGCTTTTTCAGGAGGTAACTGGGATTTCTGGTTTTTTTTCTTTGAAGTCGTTTCGTTTCTCATCTAAGAAGCTGCTTCAGCTCTGATTCCCAACCATCCAGTCAGAGCTGAAGAAGCTTCTTGGATGAGAAGCGAAACGTCTTCAACGGAAAAAACAAGAAAGTCGGTTACCTCCTGAAAAAGCACCTTTGGGATTGTAGCTCCCATCGTTCTTAGCCAGCAGCTTATTGGTTGTGGTAGTTGAAGAAGCATAGGCTGGGATAGAAATTATAAATTAACAATGTCAATAGCATATAAAGAAAACTTATATAAGATGTTTTACAGATGGCATTTTGCACTGGCGAGACTGGCAAAGATGTTTAAAGATAAATCAGCCAAATGTTGGAAATGCTATCAGACACCCGGAACACATGTAGTCATGTAACTGAAGCTAAGAGATATTGGACAAAAATACACATGTGGTTGGAAAAGATTACAAAACAACATATAGACTTAAAACCTGAAATATTTTTGTTAGGGATGATACCTGAAAGTTATAGCAAAGAAAAGAGATACTTAATTATTCATGTATTAACTGCAGCTAGTATAGTATTTGCTCAAAACTGGAAAAGTGAAAAGATTCCGGTAGAAGAGAATGTGATGAGAAAAATATTAAATTGTGCAGAAATGAATAGGTTAACACTGGCAATTAAAGGGAAAGAACAAACTGAATATTATATGATATGGGAATTATTGTATCAATGGTTGGAAAAGAAACATGGAAATTAAAAATTAAATATATGAACATAGAAGATATATATATATAACATGAATATATGAATATAGAGGGGAAGGAGTTAAGAAGGGGATAGTTACAATGATTAGATATATTATGTGTACTAGTTCAAAACAAGAATAATGTAATAATTGTTATGGTAAGGAAATTGTATTAACTACAAATATGCACAAGGTACTTGTACCCAGATGACACACTGTGTAAAGAATAGATGAAATGTTTGTAAAATATAATAAAACAGTTTATTTAAAAAAAAGAAGCATGGGCCAAAGTAGGTGGCAAGCGCTGCAATCTTCTCAATCTTATTCTAGTATTCACAATTCTTTTATAGTGGTGCTTCAAAGTTTATGCACTTTTTTTTAAATTTTCGATCTTTCTGCACAGGCCCTTTTCCCTACATAGAAATGTGTAGGTTTGGATCATTTTCGTTATGAACTCAATGAGTGTGATGTTTTTGATTCATTTGTTTTAATTGGGTTTTCTCTCGTTTAGAACTTGTGTGGAGAGCAGATCGTGTTTCAGAAATATTGAAAACTTAAAAAGAGTTCATAAACTTTTCAGTGCCCTCTGTACCCTACGCTGGCTTCACAACTGCTACCCTGTGGTTTACTCAGTCGTTCAGTCAATAAATAAGCCAAATTGGCAGGATTCATGCAATAAAGTAAATCATGATCATTAGTTTGCAATCCCCCTTGGCCGGGCTCACTGACGGTGCTGGGCTAAAGACTATCAACAAGCAATGAGGTCCTTGCTTGTATCCTGCACAGCAACATTGTTCAAAGTAGCTGGAGTTATCATGTGATCAGAACTTCGACACTTGGCAACTGACGAACTTTTGATGGTTGCAGTGTCCCAGGGTCATGTGATTTTGACAAGCAAAGTCAGTGGGGAAGCCAGATTCACTTAACAACCATATTACTAATTTAAAAATTGCAGTAATTCATTTAACTCTGGCAAGAAAGGTTGTAAAATGGACTAGAATTCACTTAACTATCTTGCTTAGCAATGGAAATTTTGAGCTCAATTGTGGTCGTAAGTTGAATCTGCACTACTTTAAGTAAGTATTCTACCAAAATACACTAATTCATCTACTCACTGTAGTTATATATAATTTGCAACTGTTTAATCCATTTTTCTTTAACAAATATGCATCATAGTATCTTCACATACTTCATACTTCATACTATATTTCAATATAATATAATACGGTATATACTGTAATATTATCAGGAAAAACACAAAAGTTAGCTGACTGCTCTTGTTGGACGTGGAGGTTTAATGGTCGGATCAAGTCAGTAGTTGGACTGGAAACCACCAGAAAATCTAGGATCTATAAAGTAGACTTGGAAGTCCAAAAAGCATCTTAGAAATTGGCAATAGTGAACCATTTCTATCCTGCACTCAAGAAAGCTACGTGGATGATGTGGTCACAAGGAGCCAAGGGCCACTGTAAGCTGTTTGCCTTTGCAGGGTCAAAAAGAACGAGTGAATGGGAGTCAATTCATATTCCCATGTGGGAAGCACTCTCCCCCTGGAAGAATGAAATATTTTGGGAAATATTAAAAAAGGCAAAATATTATATTTCCCTAAAGGAGAAATGGAGAAACATGTTTTCAGAGGCAGAAAGCAGCCCCCAGTCTTTCTTAATAGTCTATAGCAAATGCCAGCACTTAAGGAGATAACAAGCTTATTGAAAGAGGAAGCCAACTATCTAGATGCCTCCGTTCATAAGCAAAGCAAATACTGCCGGCAGAAGTCCATTCAAGACAGGATATTTTGAAACTCCTTACAGCAATTTCAACAGCTAACAAAAGCAGAATGATAGGATTGGAGCAAGCACCCCCTCACCCAAAAAAATCTTAACACCGGACATAGCCATCAGCCACAGTAAGAACTACCCACCATTTAGCAAAAGACACAAGCCCTTTCATTGCACAACACCCCAGAACACTTCAAACTTCAAAGTCACAGAAACCTATAAAGATCCATCCACTCATTCAACCATTTGGTCAGCTGCCCCAGAACCACAAACCCTGGTGGTTCTGCTTTTATTAATAAACGGAATCTTTCTTTCCGATCAGCCTCCATGTTATTTCCAGTGTCTTTCTCCCAGCTTGGAACTGAACCAGATGGATTTTTCTTCCAACACCCATTATACAGATAAACAACAATGAGATTGAGAAACAATGATTAATGGAAGGGCAGCCCTAAAGCACTACATTTTAAATTTTGATATTGTAAAAAAAACAACTTATCCTTAATGAGTTACTGAAATATTACCCAAAGATCTAATCCATCAATAGAGCCCATCTACTACTACCCAAGTATGTTGTAACAAATATCCTCACTGACACCAGGAAAACTTGAATTCACATCTCCAGGTATGAAGCTTTATTACATGGGCTTGGTGCTGCAGCTCTTCCTTAGGCCAGTTCACTTTCCAAGACTTGTGAAAATAAAAAGAATTTAGGGAAACATTAAATGTGCTGTGTTTTGGGTGGGGAGAGATACAGTAAAAGATAAAAGTTGATCATTGACCTAATTTGAATCTGTCTATGGATCCAACTAGCCATTCTTATATAAAGATGACTATGACTTCTAGTAATAGAAAGGTCTTGGATCTAATGTAGCCATGTTATAATGCACAAAAGCAAGTAAAGAGAAAGCAGCACAAATCCCAACCTGTATGGAAAGACTGGTTCCTCATTTATACAATGAGTTGTCCATCACCAAGGTAACTGGCAACCTATGTTCTGGAACTTTCTTCTGTGACATCTGTTCAGAGGCAGAATTTAAACATTTTAAAATTTAGCACCTTGTGCCTGGGTTCACAAATTGTGCTCTCCGGCTTGTTTTACAGGTAGTCCTCTTAGTTCACTTAGTGACCGTTTGAAGTTACAATAACTGCATTGAAAAAAAGTGACTTATGACCATTCTTCAGACTTTATGACCATTGCAGCATCCCCATGGTTATGTGATTCAGATGCTTGACAACTGGTTTATATTTATGACAGTTTGCAGTGTCCCGGGGCCTTTTGCGACCTGACAAGCAAAGTCAGCGGGGAAGCCAGATTCACTTAACAGCCATGTTACTCATTTAACAACTGCAGTGATTCACTTAACAAATGTGGCAAGAAAAGTCATAAACTCATTTAACAAATTTCTCACTCAGCAACATAAATTCTGGGCTCAATTGTGGTCATAATTCGAGGACTAGCTGTAATTACATTCACACAACATGCTAAAACATGTTAACTATGGTTAACAATCTGCAGGTGGCCCTTGCTTAATGACCTTGTGTTTAGCAACTATTCAAAATTCTGATGGCTTACAGCTGGTCTTTGCCCTTACAAGTGTCACAGCATCCCTGTGGCTGTATGGTTCACAATTCAGTTGTCGGCAATTGTTGTGTTAGAATGATTGCAGAATGCCATGGTCAACATGATTGCCATTTGACCTCCAACAAGCAAAGTCAGTGGGGAAGCCTGCAGGAGGTTGCAAGTCATGGTCACGTGATGCCTTAATGATTGTAGGTGGTTCACTTAAGGACTGCAAGTAGAACTGCTGTTGTGACTTGGTGTGGTCACATGGTGTGGACACAATGTCTGCTTCGCTTAGAGATGGAGTTGCCTGTCCCAATTAGAATTGATAAGCGAGGATTACTTGTATAAGGATTAGATCTTTTCTTTTATGTACACTGAGAACATTTACACCAAGACAAATTCCCTGTGTGTCCAATCACACTTGGCCAATAAAGAATTCTATTCTATTATGCTAACCACATCATGGTTTATTTTGGACTCTGCAAATAGTCCTCAACTTATGACCACAATTGAGCCCAGGATTTATATTGTTAAGTGAGAGATTTGTTAAGTGAGTTTGCTCCATTTTATGACTTTTCTTGCCTCATTTGTTAAGTGAATCACTGCAGCTCTTAAATTAGTAACACCGTTGTTAAGTGAATCTGGCTTCCCCATTGACTTTGCTTGTCAGAAGGAAGCAAAAGGAGTTCACATCACCCCGGGACACCGCCAACCATCATAAATGTGAGTCAGTTGTCTATCATCTGAATGTATGTCACATGATTGTGGGGATGCTACAATAGTCCTAAGTATGAAAAATGGTCATGTCACTTTTTTCAGTACTATTGTAACTTTGAACGGTCGCTAAACGAACTACCTATAATTAAGTATCTTATGACTTGTGAAAATATACATTTAAAATATAATAGAGGCATTTTAGTTGTTGTGGGAAGAGAGCCACCGTTGTTCAGGACAGTGTTTCTCAATCTTAGCAGTACTAATATGCATGGAGCTCGATTCCCAGGATTCCCCAGCCTGCATGCTAGATAGATACAGTCCATACATCTTAATGTTGCTGAGGTTGGCAAACGCTGGTTTAAGATAGGCCCAAATCAGAGACTAATAGCACCTTTTCAACAAACTTTAATAAAAGGCATAACTTCTGTGAGCTGCAGTTCATTGTAAAAAGTGCTACTGGACTCATCCTGGTTTCTGGCATTTAAAAACAAAAATCCTTTTGAGAGTTTCCAAAGCTGTCCTTTATTTTAGGTGCTTCTCTCAGTATAGAACTTCAGTTTGGTTTCTTTAAATTGTTGAAGTGATAAAGACATCTAGTGATCATAGATATTAATACAATGTAATTCAAATTCTTAATTGCATAACTGTGGAGATTTTTACCAGGATTAGATGAGACGTTCTCTAACAAAGGAATAAATATGTTAACATTTTTACCACCAAGAAGTCATAGAAAGGTATAGAAAGGATGAATGTAAAATGAAAGGATGAATGTAGGTAAGGAAAGTTTGGCTGGAATTGTTTAACAGCAGAAGAAGAAAATAGCAAAACTTCATTGTATAATTGCAGTTAGTGAAATACTTTGTTTTTATTTAAGTACCTTAATAAAGATTTATATCTTTATTTTTTCTGCCAAGGACATATATCATGCAACTATTATTTTGCCAAAACAATAATAATTTCTGTGTGACTTCAATAACAAGATGGTGCCGTTACAAAAATGTAAATCATTCATCAGAAATGGCCACATATAGACCTGTGGATTTGTCTATTCCATTTTTCCTCCTTGCAATAGGTATCTAAGACAGCACTCAATAAAAGAACATGAAAGCACAAACATATAATTTTAAAAAACCCACAAATTTATGGCCGGTGAAATTATGTGGAATGTCTAAGTTCCTGTCCTAAGAACAAAGATGGGGAGCCTGTTATCCTCCAGAAATGTCTTAACTGTCAGCATGATTCAGGATGCAAAATGTTTGTTTTGCCTCTGACAGCTTTTGTTACAACTCTGACACAGATCACTCTAAGTAGAAATCAATCATTTTGGGGGGAGTAAAGTAGGGCAAAGGAGGTTGAAGTTGCTGTTTGAAGGTTGAAATGAGAAATTGGAACTTCACAGTGGAAACTTTTGTTGACAAAAGGTCATACACATGTGAGCTGCATTCACCTCCCAACCTCTGAGAAGTCCTCCCTCCAGATATGAACTGTTTAACATGTCTGTGTAAAAAAGACATTATTTCCACAGAAAGCTGAATTGACCCTGAGTGGCAACAGGAAGAAGACTCAGTCAGGAATGTGTGATCCTGGAAACCAAACTGTTTCTGTTCACCCACCACAATTCAGAGATAAGTGTGGCTAGCATGCTGACCTAGAAGGAAGGGATACATAATAAGGTCACCCGAACAGATTTATCAAAAACATTGCAATGTTATGCTGTAATGCCCTGTCAGTGTTGGTGGGGGCGGTCTTAAGAGATTCTTTGGATGAGCTGTTTACTGATGGCTTCTAGGTGCTCACTAAGAAAGGATTTTTTGAAATGAACATCAGAGGATTAGTGCTTCTACCTCTCCTGAAAAGAAATCTGTTCCAAATGCAAAACACAAGCAGAGGAGAGGAGTTTCAGTTTCAGTTTTACTTTCACAGCA